>CM059196.1:61642675-61927934 GCA_030323885.1 Branchipolynoe longqiensis
ATATATATATATGGGGGGGTGTCTGTGTCCTGTAGCCCTAACAGTGGAAAGAAGTATAGTTTGTTTGCTGTTCTTTTACGTCCTAGCAAGTTAAGTATAGGCATATATATGTGTAGTATCCGACTGGTGTCAACTGTATTATACAGACAGGTATCTACTAACAAAACACAATCTTCACATCCTCGCTAGGCTAATAATTATCGTAACTCGAGCCACCAGGTAGCAGCACTATAGTGTCTTTGAACTTTTGACATTTGCTACTTTGATCCACTAGGTGGCGGCACATCATAGTGATAATAACTACTACTTGAATCTCAGTCAGATGATTGAAGGACCTTCATGAAAAACTGTTTCCATTTGTTTCCATTTTGCTGATACGCGTCCTGGGCAATACCTGTCAAGTACTATCGACACTAGATATATTAACTGTAAGAACGAGACTCATGACAACGTGAACAATTATACTCCAAACTACATATTTAAATTTGTGGTTGGGGAGTACTAAAAGCAGCGGGTGGTGGTGCAAGTGTCAGGTAGGATTGTACGAAACGGAGGTACATAATAATGGGATGGCAGTAATCTCCCCAGTTTTCAGGAATGGAATGGCGGGAATCGGTGGAGCGGGTGGAAACTTATAGTAAGTTATAGGCAGTATGTGTAAGTTGCTACCAATGAATGGCAGGCTTACTTAATAATTCAACATATGCTGCCATTAGATGTCAGACTCACTATCCCTTATGATATGTAATAAATAAGACCCCTGAATGGCATATATACTGGAGGTATATGGTTATGGTAGATCAATGTTTTCATATTTGCATAATGAATTACGCAGCACATATATAGTGTGAATTCACAAATGGATACATCAATTAGTAGTTGATGTCTTGGTAAGTATATCTGGAGGTATATAGTAATAGTGTATCGATGTTATTCATATTCGCATAATAAATTATACAGCATATATATTGATTGTAAATACACAAAAGGACCCGTTGATGTCTCCGTTGATGTTGGTGCCTTCATAAGTATATGTTCTTATGTATATTCTTTCAGCACATCCCTAATATCACATGAACAATGTTTATTAAATACCTAAATATTGTTAATAGCTTATTCTTTGTGGCGATATCCAATTGTTCGACAATCTATCTAGTCTGATATAGCTGATATTGGACTGGTTCCAGTCCTATATTAATATTTTTTAAATTACTGGGCAATTGCTATACATCCAATTTTCAGTTCGATTGGAATCCTCCTCATCCCATTGCTTTTTTCCATTAAAGGTTTTTTTGGCTTATATTCCCAAATCTCAATTTTTTTTAAATATATCCCTATGTAGTATGTATACCTAAATAGAGAATAATTCTGGAATTCTAATGCGACAGAAAAGTAAACGCAACTGCTTACCGGTATGGCATATTATTGCACATTCTGGTAGTTTAATTGGTGATTTTTGCTCATTCAAATAACCCTAGTTCAATTTGAAGTCACTAGAATATAGCTTCATAGTAAAAATCTAAATGGTTTTAAATGGTGCGATAACGAAAAACCGAAGAACATGATGATTGTACATAAATTGTTGGCATTGACATTGTAACAGTTCCCATGGGTGGACAGGGTGATTTCAAATGGGTCAAACTGGAAGCTGGCTTCGACCCATTTGAAATCACTCCGCTCACCTATGGGAACTATTACATGTATTTACGCGCATGTAAAGTCATGCTTTTCGAGTGTAATAACACCGCGGAGAGACTGCCTACCTGGGATTGCGGGGGTCTCTGGAAGCTCCAGGGGTTGTGTGTACACTACGACTGTAGGAGATCCCGGTTGAGGAATCGGCCTCCAGGTGTCGCTGAATCGCCAGTGCGCAGACTCAGCGCCCAGGAGGCACCCACCTGTTGTGTGAGGGATGCCGCACTCCTACATGCACGAGGGGCGGGGAGAAGGGATGGGGCGAGGGGCGGGTAGGGGACAAATGCGAGGAGGGAGAGGAGGGGCGGGAGAAAGGGGTGAGCGCAGGGAGGGGAGGGGGAAGGCGGTGAGAGGGAAGGAGTTGGGGCGGAAGGTGGTAGAGGGGAAGGGGGAGAAGGGGGGAGGGGAGAAGAGGAGAGGAAGAGGGGTGATTGAAACGGGAGGAAGGAGTTACAGGTTGGAGAGTGTGTGGTGGTGAAGAGTGGTAGAGGGAGAGGGGTGAGGAAGGAAGGAAGGAGTATTGGGAATATGTCGTGGAGGAGGGTAGGAGGGGTGAGACGGGGGAGCAAGGAGGGCGGGGAAAGAAGCGCAGAAGAGGAGAAGGAAGAGCGGAAGAAGGTAGAAATGAAGGTGTGGAGGACGAGGCGGAAGATGAGGGGAAGTGCAGGAAGTAGGTTGGATGAGGGTGGGAAAGAAGGAGGATTACACACAAAAAGGAGGATAAAAGGAGGATAAGTGGAGAAAGAGGAGAAAATAAAAAAGAGGGTCAAATAAGAAGGGTAAAAGAATAAGGAGGATACCCCAAAAAAGGAGAAGAATAAAAGGAGGAGGATAAAGGGAGGAGCGAGGCTATGGGGGGGACGCAGGACTAGAAGGTAAGAAGGTGATGACATAGGAGGAGTAGAAGGAAAAGAGGAAGGAAGATCGAGAGGTGGGGAGGAGGAGGAAAGGAGGAGGAAAGGAGGAGGAGTTTGGTGTGAAGGAAGGGGGCGGGGCGTGTGACTGTGGGAGAGGGAAAGTAGTGCCTCGCACTGCCTGCCTGTTATAGATATACACACACGTCAGATATGCCTCTTCAACACAAGGGGTAGCACCAGGCGGTGTCCTTCCCGGTGCAAGCAGCGTGGTGGCCGTGGGTGTAACAGTGTGATTATATAAACGTCCTCCACGGAGCGCGGCCCGGTCTCCACTCCAGTGTTCGGCGCCCCGACCTGACTGCAGCCTCCCTGTATGTATACAACCTGACACCGCCACCTAAGACCGCGCTCGCAGTGTAGCAGCGCGCCGCCTCGCCGTGCCCGTGGTATAAGTAGGAATCCCAAGTGATTTTCAAAAATAGTTTGGAGTTTGATTTAATGGATTTCACCTGTTAGTATTTTTAATTTGAAATAAAATGACACTTCATTTGTGACACACACAGAGTATTGGTGGATTGGCAAGGCACTTGGGATACCTAGTATAAGTGCTGGAGGCGTGTATGTATACAATACTGCGGCGCCAAGTACAATGGCGCTGTAGTTACAACAGCGTCCACCAGGGGGACGGACTGGCGCGCTGCTCGGGTAACTGGCGTGCCGCGTCGCCACCTGGAGACCAGCGAAGCGCGTCACCTTTGTACGTCTCGACGCTCTGCTGGGGTGCGTGTTGTGGGGTGGGTGTGTGGGGGTGTGCGGTGGAGGGTGGAGTGTGGGGATGTGCATGGTTGAGGGTAGTAGGATCGGGTTGTTGTTACTTGGATAGTTGCGCGAGCTTTAAAGCAAATACCGCCGGAACCCAACTAAAATTCACCATTGTGATGATTTTGTTTAGTGCGGCGGGTGGGATGGAACCAAAATCTGATTTACTAGACCCAGATATGCCTATCTAATGGCCGTATGAGCTTCTCAATAAACACACCATGGATCCGACAGGTTACGCCCAACACTCTTGTCGATTATCGCCTCAATCGGAAAGTATCTAGCAGGCACAACGCCGTGTCCGTGCTCTGACAACATTAAGTAGGGTGTAGTTTAAAGATGATGCACACTTGAGTACTGAAGGTTTATTTTGCTGGCGAATCAGTGACGAGATGATAACGTGGCGGTTTCAAGCGCTGCCTCACTGGGATACCAAGCTGACTATACATATATACATGATAGCATGACCCAATATCCCACAGTCAATCACATTATCCAAACACTATGTCAACCAGTCTTTCCCATAATCTAATAATATTGAGCCAACGTTGGTTGGTTGTTGGGGTTTTACGTCCTGGCAACATATAAGGTCAATTAGGACGGGTACCGACTTGTGACAGTGCGCACTCATGCCGACTTTCCCACTCAGTCACATTAAAGTAAATGGTAGAAATCCATTCCATGGATGATTTGGTCAGATAGCGAGATTTCTGGATTAAGTGGTGTTGACTGTATATAAATACAAATGTAGTATTAGTATATGTATGAAGGTTTATATGTATATATATAGTGTTTAAATAACACTTAGCAGGGTTTTGTTCTGCTATTAAGGCTATAGAGTACACATATCATGGAGTTATGTCAAACTAGTAGATAAATATTCACCCCCAGTAGAGGTGGACGACGACACTATTTAAATCCATGCAAAACCGTGTTGGTACTAGTCCACCATTAGCAAACTGGTTCCGGGGAACGGTGTTTATCTTTAATGGTGTAGAGTTGCTGAACTGAAAGAGAAAGCCATTTTAGCAAAGTGGTGGCCACAGTTTCTCACGATTCAACTTTTAAAGTCCGCTAGTCTACACGAATTCATAGATTCTATACTCCAAAAATAGTGGGTTATGAAGAATATATTAAACTAAACTGCTTAGATTTGTATGAATATGTTGATAACGGAGGCAATCGAGCACTTTTTCTCCGTGGTAGTTTAGTAGCCCTGTCCAGAGCGCAGACGTGGAAGTGTCGGGCCGTGGGAGTAAGCACAAAACTAGATGAAGCGGTTGAACCTAGTTTGATAGTTCTGCTAGTGGGCCGTGACAAGTGGCAATTGGTTGGCTGTTGGGGTTTTATATCCTGGCAACATCTAAGGTCATATCAGGACAGGACAAGTTGCAGGGCTAGTGGGTAAGAGATGGGGGTGCAGACCGAAGGGAACAACGCATCTGGAGTGGGACTTAAACCCAGACTTCTGCCATTCCAGGAATAGCATCTCAACTACTATATATTGACCTATATATGTAGAGACTTGAACCCAGACTTCTGCCATTGCAGAAATAGCACCCTAATTATTAATGTATACGGGTCCCCTGATGCAATGATCTTGCCCATGCTTGTATGCGTATGTTTCACTTGGGGAGTGGAGTGCAGCTAACTACATTCCTCCCCCTGGAATTAATTCTAACTTCTAAGTCTCATACGTACAATCACAAATATCCAAGTAATGTACTTAGAGTATATACACAGTGACGCTTCAAGAGTGTTCAGCACACAGCACGTATATAATCCTGGTCATGGAACCAATGTCATGGAGGTATGTGTGAGGTGTACAAATGAATGGAAGCATTGTGTCTAGAGCAAGACTCAAACCTACACTTCTGCCATTCCAGGATTGGGTTCTATTCTAACCATTGGTCTATATATGTTATCTGATGTAATCAACCTACCCCTGCCTACCTGTATGTATATATATATATAAACAGGTGGCCCCTGGTAAACAGAATCTGACCATCCGAGCAGGTCTGAAGGCGGTAGTGACCAGACGCAGCTGGTATCAGAGTGGCCAGGAGCCACTCATGGCTGGCACCATAGTGGCAGAAACAGGAACTAACTCATATGACAGTAGGATAGTAGATAATAACTAATATATAAAAGAGAACTGATAAGTGGTAGTGTCCTTGTTTATTGTCCCATAATATATTATAGAGCACATATATATATATATATATATAAATACATAAATATATATATGCATGCATGCAGATCTACACACATGTGCCGAAGCCACTCCCTGGTGCTACGCCGAATCCTGGCCGTCTGTCAACTAGTGTAACTAAAGGTGTGGACGGGCGGGGAACCAGCTTGGTTTGATGCCGATATGGAACCCCGAGTTGCAGTTATGTAGTGGTTGGTGGTGAAAGCAGCGGGTGACGACAACGCCAATTAATGCACATGCGCAGTCACACGTCACATGTGTTTAGTCATTAACCATGTGTATTATCTGAACATGTTACGTATCTAAACGCACTTCGGACACCACATATTTCACTGTTTATGCTATTGTGGAAGCCTGTCTCACATTATGCGACAATCTGGGAACAGAAGGAAAAAGCTTAAATTCATATTAGACACTGATATGTTGGAAGCATTGTATTTGCTATTTTCTGCGATATATATATTATACTAATCGTTATAATCTACTTTACTTTAGTTTGAAGTAATTTTAGTTTTAAATGGCTAAGTTTGGAGATATTTGATGTCAAAACATGCCAAAATAATGTTGGCAAGCACGCCAAAATTCGGATACCATAGAATGACAGTAGTAACGGTTTCTATTAATTGACTTATTACGCCCTTCTATGCAGCAACAAATGCTTAATAAGTGCACCAGTGTCCAAGTTGAATATGTAAAATCAAATCTAGATAAATGCTTTGGTTTTGAAAATTTGATGTTTTCATCAGGCTATGCAACTTTAAGGCAGTCCAAAATTGTAAACATGTTCACGGTCGTATAAAGCGTGTAGCAGGGAGAGGGGAGCGCTGTCAATAAGGTATGACTTTTATCATTTTAATAAAATGTTCGTATTTTTCGGCGATTTTTAAATTATATTTTTATTGTGTGTATATTAGTTGATTAAGCAGGGGGATTTTCAATTGCAGACAGTTGGTCTTCCTGATTCCGCTGCTCCTTGCCATATCCTAGCAATACTGAGCGCCAGGTTATGTAACAACAAGTATCCAGTTTTAACTAGAAGGGTGAGGGTCTGTGAGCGCCTGTTACCACTTGGTATAGCCATTGTATTGGGCTCCAGTGCCTGTCGGATCTAGTTATAATTTGACCAAAACCGCCTACGCGGAAAATTGATATGCCTGTTTATGAAACATGCTAGCTTGTATTGTAACTTTTTTCTCTCTCTCTCTCTCTCTCTCTCTCTCTCTTTCTCTCTCTCTCTCTCTCTCTCTCTCTCTCTCTTTTGTTAGTGTGTTTTTGTTTTGTTTTGTTATAAGCAACATCCACGAGTCACACAGTTCTGCAATACCAATGGAGTGCCGATGGTTGCGGGGGTGGGGGGGGGGGGGGGCTCTACAATTATCACGTCTGTGACTTTGGGATTCTACAAATCGCTGTCATCGCTTACGATTATGAAACAGCGCTGCCTGTGACAGACGCTCCGTCGTCGACAATTTGGGTGTGTCGTCTGATCTGACTGGGCGTCTGTCGTTTGCTCACAAAGGAACTCAGTGAGCCACTATTGTTTCCCCTTTAAAAGAGTCGCCATCATTCAGGTTCTCTTACTTGAAAGAGTATTTATTCTGTGTGTACTGAATATCGTCTGCTGTCAATTTGTTGATAGCAGATGAGATTTGGTGACTGGTCGCAAACGATCTTTTGGATCAAGCGTGAAATGGAAGGGGATAACAGACTCTTTCTCTTCTTCGTTTTCAGCCCCCCCCCCCCTCGCTCTGTATATATATATATATATATATAAATTATATATATATAATATATATATTATATAATATATATATATATATATATATATATGGTTGCCATTATGAAGCTTATGTCAAATAGTTCTGAATAAAATGCCAGTACCTTCATTATTTATATTCGCATAATGAATTATATAGAACGTATAATAATTACATATGTCCATATATGTGTCGCCCTCCCTCCATCCTTCCTCCCCCCTCTCTCTCTCTCTCTTTCTCTCTGGCTATCTATCCCTCTCTATCTATGTGTGTGGCCTTGGTGTGGTGAGTGGGTTATAGGCAATTCCACTAATACAGAATATAGGATTACCGTTGGTATGTAGCAGTGGCAAGAAGCCCCCCACCACCACCTACCTTCCCCGTACCCCCCCCCCCCCTTCACTTATCACCACCCACACCATACAGTACACGCTACCACCGCCACCCAACATGACACACCATCACCCATCACCACCACACACCACATATCCCACTACACACCCACCAGCACCCATCATCATCACCCATCACACACCAACCACCAGCACCCACCACCACCACTCACCACAACCCACCACACCAATATCACGCTCCACACTCCACCCACCAAAATCCACCATCACATACCACCACCCACCATCACATAACACCACCCACCAGCTCATGTCACCACCACGCATCACCATAACGCTAGTAGAATGTGGATGAGGCCTTGCTATTCAGACGCATACAAGAAAGCAGTACCAGAGGTCACTCCAAGAAGCTTTTCAAGCCAAGGTACAACAGCTCACTCAGAGGGGCCTTCTTTTCACAGCAAGTGATAAACATATGGAATGAGCTACCGGAAGAAGCGGTGGAAGTAGCTACAATAAATCAATTCAAGAATGCGCTGGACAGGGCCTGGGCCAGGGAAACATTCCTGTATGATTTTGAGGCTGCATACCACTAGATCTGAGAGCTACAAGCTTTGTATAGGCTACCACAAGCCTGCATCAAAGATTAGGATAATAATAATAATAATAATAATAACACACCACATACTACACATCACACTCCAACTACCACAACCATCCGCACCATCCACCGCCATCACCCACAACCCCATCACACTCCTCCATCACACACCACACTCCACTCACTACCACGCACCGCTCACCATCACCCACCACACACACCATTACCCCCACCACCCATCATGATCACACCCCACCCACCATCACTCTCCACCCACCATCACTCTCCACCCTCCATCCACCACCACTCACCGCCATCATCCACCACCACCCACCACACACCGTCACCCACCACCCCCACCCGCACTCACCACCCACCCGCACTCACCACTCACCACCCACCACCACCCATCACCCACAACCAATCATCACCCACCAAACACCATCACCCACCACCACCCATCATCACCACCCTCCACATGATGGCCGTCCGCGGCCCCGTCACTACTGACGAACCACTTCTTCACACTGGTACCCTCCTCGCTACTTTATGGAGGTTCTACCAACAGCGCACTGACAGATTTCACACATCTGAGGGGGTATTACTATATATATATAATAATATATATATATATATATATAATATATATATAATACAACGTATGTGATTATAGTCACGAATTAACTCAGTCCCTCATAAATATCTATCTTAGATGATTACATTATTTGCATATTATACAAATAAATATTTGTATATAGAATACATATATATATATGTATTTGAATAATATGCCAATTACACACATGGATATATGTATATATATCGATTCATTTGCATACGTATTATTACACAGTGTATTTCTCAATATTGATGTATATATGCATAGATAAATGTCTTGCTCACATAAAAGATATATTTTCGTATTTTCCCAACAATTAGACCAAATAAAATTAATCTGTTGAGAAAATGTCCCTTAGTATGAATTAATATAAGCAAAAGCACTATTTTCCGACGCTGCAGTAAATATGTATTGTGATGCATAGTGTTAAATAGTAATATATAATCGTATCTAGTAATATGGTGAGTGCTATATGGAGAAATTTATAATCTATGGAAAGATATATATATATATATATTAAAATGTATAGTGATATATATTGCCATATATAATGATATATACAGTAAATACTAATATATATGGTAGTATAAGCTTTATTTAATAGTGATACCACAGATAGTAGAGTATATATATATATTATACCACTATTTAAGTATACTTGGTGATACATATAAAGCATTGGTATAATATATAGTAATGCATGTGGTAATAATATGTAGTAAAATACAAATTGATATATGTAGTAATCTAAAGTAACACTAATATATAGGAAGTTATGTGGTAATACATATTGTAACATGCATGGTAATATATGTATTGTAAGGGATGTGGTAATAAATATAGCAATACATATTTATATATCGTAATATTACTTAATATGTGGTAAAATATATATAATACTATATTTTTATGTACAGTAATATTACTTTACATGTATTAATGTATGCGGTTATAAATAATATATAATCTGTTTCCTTAGGCCGAACCCCCACAAGTAATTACATTAGAAAATATCAATATTGAATCAATTATTCCGCAGTAGAAATGACTTTGGAGGTAAGTGTGCTGGTAATTGTTGGTATCACTAGCGCTGTACCAGCCTCTGTCTGGACCAAAGTCCACGCCTGTCACTACTCGCAGCGCCCCCTAGTGCTAATAATGTAGTGCCACCGTGATATATCTGCTCACGCAGCCATAGAAGCCCCTTCATTTCCTCATGCAGATACGGATAGGGGTTCTTGTGAGAAAGACGAGGATATATAGATGGTATATATATATATGGTATATGGTATATCTCTATATGTATGTAAATCATAGTTGGGCGTTCACTTTATTTCTTTACTCCACTTTTGACAACCTTGACGACTTTAGTTTTAAAATAGTGGGTAATTGTGTTAATTGTTTGAGTAAATGGATGTCATTCACATGGATGTGTCATTTCAGTATTCTCGGTGTTTACTGGTACAGCAATGTACACACAATTTATGTTTGTGTTTAGACAGTTATTATAATACTCTAAGTAAAAGGATAAGAGTTTTTTTATTATAATAACGATGGTAATGATAACAATGACAACAATAATACATAATCTAGCAAGTAAAAGGAGTTATACGGGTCTCAGTAATTACAATTAGTAACTCATCAATTGACTTGTAGTTCTCTTACAATGACTATTAATTAGCTTTTCCGTACAGTACTAGCTGGTTAGCTCTAGTTTGTGTCACGCCGGGCCAAGCGATCTACTGCTCATAGCCCTGTCACACTACGACGTATCTCGCCGGCGCGCCACCAACGCGCAAAATCACTTTTAATCATCGAGAGACGTCAAACATTTCGGCGTCAGCACAACGTATTGGTAGAGTGCGGCCGACGTTGTGGTAAAAGTTTGGTGCGCCATCCTGATATGACCTTAGATGTTGGTAGGATGTAAAACAACAAAAAGCAACCATTTGGCGCAATGTGTGGTAATGAGCCTCAAGCGCACACGGCGTGTGCTTACCGTTCGCATAACGACCTTCCAGCGCGTTTAACGTAGCTCGACGCACCCCTAACGTCGCCATAATGTTGGCACCCGAGCGTTGTCGCACGTCCAAAGTTTTGCGCAAGCACAAAACTTTCAATGTGTGATGACGCACGCCGCTGACCCTCGTTGACCATCGCCGTCCATCAACGAATACCAACGCGTGCCTAATGCGCGCGTAAAGCTTCCAGACGTCTCCTGACTTTTCGCCAAAAAATGGCACACGTCGACGTGCGTTGGCGAGAAACGTCGTAATGTGACAGCACCATTAGACACAGGCGAGTGGAATTTGGTTGGTTGGTTGTTGGAGTTTTACGTCCTGGCAACATCTAAGGCCATATCAGGATGACTATCGACTTGTGACAGTGCGCACTCGAGGCGACTTTATAATTCTGTCCCCCAGGGAAATCAGGCTGCCGGCACCATGACCCGATATCCCACTCAGTCACATTATCCTGCCACTAAGCTAACCAGTCCTTGCCCTATCCTAGTAATGCCAAGTACCAGGCTGGGAAACAACAAATATCAATTTTATAAGTCACTGGTTTGACGTGACCGGGAACCGAGCGTCCCTGACTTTTTTCTAGGTCGGACTCCTAATCTGAGGGTCGGCGGTTCGATTCCCCGTGCCCCCAGCTCTGCGAATTTGGATTTCCACCGCTGTGTATAACTTACAGCGTCATCAAAGGCCGGTTGCTCTCATACCATGTCTATGTGGTGTGGGAGGTTAAAAATCCCTTGGGTCGGTAAAAGTGTAGGCTCGGGCTTTCTATCGACCAGCAGCGGAATGAGGAAGACCAGTCATCTATGACTGAAATTTCCCCTGCTTAAACAACTAATGGACCAAAAAACAAAAAACAAAAAAAAACTCCCGATCTCCTCCCGCACGCGAGGCCCGCGCTTTACCGATTCGGCCACCGCGCCCGGTAGGCGAGTGGAAGGCAACCAACTTGGTGTGGTGAAGTAATGTTAACTGCCTTTTAGCACCATATTTCAACAATTTCTGACCCGGTAGATGGCAATAGTGTGCTTCAGTGCACACTAACTAAAGTGTGCAGCAACTCACTGCGAGCGACTGGGGGAGACTCACCTCACCTTATACAGATTTGTAGTTGTGCACTTAAGTCGATATCCCTACAGAAAACACTGCATTACCCCAGTTTAGTCTGGGCTTATTGGGTTGGTTGTTGGAGTTTTACGTCCTCGCAACATCTAATGTCATATTAAGATGAGTACCGACTTGTGACAGTGCACTCATGATAACTTTATAGTGCTGCCTCACTGGGAAATCAGGCTACCGGCACCATGACCCAATATCCCACATTATTCTGACACTGTGCTAACCAGTCCTTGTCCTATCCTAGTAATGCCGAGTCCCAGACTAGGAAGCATATATATTGCACATGGTTATGTAATCAGGGGGCGTGCCCCTGTCGTTCCATATTAGAGGGTTCACAGCAGGCAATCCACAACAGGGAAAGCTGACAAAACATTATCACTTAAATGTACCTGTATTCTTACATGCCTGAACACACGCACTCATCTTATGTGGAAAGCACTTCAAAACGCTGTAAGTGCCTCATACATTATTGTTTATGTAAAACCAGTAAGATTGCTTTCAACAATCTCAATAGCATGTTAGGTACACCATTCATATCTGCTTACGATATATATATATATATATGTATATATTTATATATATATATATATATATATATATATATATAGTTTTCCGTAATTGGTTTTATAATGTGTACTAAACATGCCAGGTTAAAGTCGACTAAGTGCACCACAAGCATTGTGCTGACATAGCGCACTAAGCTGAGTGCAATTCCCAATGTGTCATAATGATCAACTTTCCCCTGGTACATTTGAGTACACAGTTCCACAATTTAAACCGAAATAAAAGTCCAAATTTGAAATGAGATGCCTGAGTTTTTTTATATACCTTTTCAATAAGAATGATTTTGACAAGGATAATGAGAGTGATAGTGATGATGACGACGACGACGACATAAGAGTTGTTTCTGAAAGTGACCTACTCATTAAGTGATGATGGTGATGGTATAATGGGGCACAGTGTGATGGGGTGATGGTGGTAGTGTGATCAGTGAGTGTCTGTGTGGATGATTGTGTGACAGTATGATGGGTGATGGTAACAGTGTGATGGGGTGATGGGGTAGTAACGGTTACAGTGTGATAGTGACAGTATAATGGTGAGTGTGATGGGGTGTTGATGGCAGTGTAATGAGGTGTTAGTACCAGTGTGACAGGTGCTGGTGACAGAGTGATGGTGGTTGGTGACAGTATGATGGGGATTGGTGACAGTGTGATGGAGTGGTGGTGGCAGTGTGATGGAGTGTTGGTGGCAGTGTAATGAGGTGTTAGTACCACTGTGATAGGTGCTGGTGACAGAGTGATGGGGGATGGTGACAGTGTGATGCGGATTGGTGACAGTGTGATGGAGTGGTGGTGGCAGTGTAATGAGGTGTTAGTACCTGTGTGATACATACTGGTGACACAGAGTGATGGGGGTTGGTGACAGTGTGATGGGGATTGGTGACAGTGTGATGGAGTGGTGGTGGTAGTGTGATGGAGTGATGGTGGCAGTGTAATGAGGTGTTAGTACCACTGTGATAGGTGCTGGTGACAGAGTGATGGGGGTTGGTGACAGTATGATGGGGATTGGTGACAGTGTGATGGAGTGGTGGTGGCAGTGTGATGGAGTGTTGGTGGCAGTGTAATGAGGTGTTAGTACCACTGTGATAGGTGCTGGTGACAGAGTGATGGGGGATGGTGACAGTGTGATGCGGATTGGTGACAGTGTTATGGAGTGGTGGTGGCAGTGTAATGAGGTGTTAGTACCTGTGTGATACATGCTGGTGACACAGAGTGATGGGGGTTGGTGACACAGTGTGATGGGGATAGGTGACAGTGTGATGGAGTGGTGGCGGCAGTGTAATGAGGTATAAGTACCAGTGTGATAGGTGCTGGTGACACAGAGTGATGGGGGTTGGTGACAGTATGATGGGGATTGGTGACAGTGTGATGGAGTGGTGGTGGCAGTGTGATGGAGTGATGGTGGCAGTGTAATGAGGTGTTAGTACCAGTGTGATAGGTGCTGGTGACAGAGTGATGGGGGTTGGTGACAGTGTGATGCGGATTGGTGACAGTGTGATGGAGTGGTGGTGGCAGTGTCATGAGGTGTTAGTACCAGTGTGATAGGTGCTGGTGACAGAGTGATGGGGGTTGGTGACAGTGTGATGCGGATTGGTGACAGTGTGATGGAGTGGTGGTGGCAGTGTCATGAGGTGTTAGTACCAGTGTGATAGGTGCTGGTGACAGAGTGATGGGGGTTGGTGACAGTGTGATGCGGATTGGTGACAGTGTGATGGAGTGGTGGTGGCAGTGTAATGAGGTGTAAGTACCAGTGTGATAGGTGTTGGTGACAGTGTGATGGGGATTGGTGACATTGTGATTGGGATTGATGACAGGATGCTGGAGTGGTGGTGGCAGTGTAATGAGGTGTTAGTACCAGTGTTATAGGTGCTGGTGACAGAGTGATGGGGATTGGTGACAGTGTGATGGGGATTTGTGACAGTGTGCTTGGGATTGGTGACAGTGTGATGGTGGCAGTGTCATAAGGTGTTAGTACCAGTATGATAGGTGCTGGTGACAGAGTGATTGGGATTGTGACAGTGTGATGGGGATTGGTGCCAGTGTGATGGGGATTTGTGACAGTATGATTGGGATTGGTGACAGTGTGATGGAGTGGTGGTGGCAGTCTAATGAGGTGTTAGTACCAGTGTGATAGCTGCTGGTGACAGTGTGGTGGGGGTTGGTGACAGTGTGATGGAGTGGTAGTGGTGGTGTAATGAGGTGTTAGTACCAGTGTGATAGGTTCTGGTGACAGAGTAATGGGGATTGGTGACATTGTGATGGGGATTGGTGACAGTGTGACAGAGTGTTGGTGGCAGTGTAATGAGGTGTTAGTACCAGTGTAATATGTGCTGGTGACAGAGTGATCGAGGTTTGTGACAGTGTGATAGGGATTGATGACAGCGTGACAGAGTGTTGGTGGCAGTGTAATGGGGTGATTGTGACAGTGTGATAGGGTGAAAATAACTGTGTGATGGGATGATAAATACAGTATGAGGATGATTTATCTCTGTCATCACGTACCACCACTCCCAGCTACTCCAACCACCTTCACCACCACCCACCCCACCCACACAATACCCACATCATCTCCACCACTTCTGCAAACTCCACCACCCCCATACCCAGCACTACCATACCCATTCCCACCACCATGACTCACACCCCTCACTACCCCATCACCCCCCCCCCCTCACCACCACCCACACAACCCCTCATGATCCCCACTATTCACAAGCTCCATTACACGCACCCGCCACCCACCCATCACCGCCACCCACCCCCACCCCCACCCCCACCACCGTATTGCCCGCCCTCTGCCCGCACCTCACCCTACCGGTCCCTGCCCACACCCTACCCGCCCCTGGCCTCACCCTGCGCGCCCCTGCCCGCCGCCTCCCCGCCCCCTGCCCGCCTGCCCGCGTGGTGGTGGGGAGCCTGCTCTGCCCGTAGGGTGGCCAGTCAGGATCGGGTTGCAGTGCAGCTTTACAAAGTGTGACCGGTAAAATACAGCCTTGCACCCGCCATTACGAGGTGCGGACTGAGGGGTAGTAGTGGCAGCAAACAACGCCAAAAAGCCACATCTCCGGCACCCCTGGCAACAGAGCGGGCAGCTCATCTGACCCTGTGTCAGGGGCCGTCCAAAGTTTTCAACATTTTCACCGTCATACAAAGACCTCCCCCGGCCCTCTTAGAGGACTGGGGTAGGGCTCCTACGCTGCCCTTTTCCCTCTGCCAACACCTCCCCGATTTCTCTGACCACTACCCATCGTAAGCCAACTCCCGGCCACACTTAAGCGGTGTCCATACAGTGCTGAAGATTTGCAGCCTTCAGTTGTCGATCTTGTACCGTCGGTCCCGGCTGACGGTACTAGTCGCAGGGTGGTCCAGAAATAAACACATGATACTAAGACGTCTTCGTGTCCAGTCGAGTCTTTACATGGTGTCAGATCCGAACCCAAGCCGTATTGACATGCCGTTGTCTGGCCTGAAACCTCCAGGGCAACTGCAACTGGAAGGTGACCTAGGCACTAACTGGGAAACATGGTACCATGCCTACACCATATTCGCCGGAGCTACAGGTGTATCTTCAAAGGCAGAGAAAGCACAATGTTGTGTTTTTTTACAGGTGGCTGGGCCCGAGGCCCAGAAAGTGCACAGGGCCATGCATTTCGACCAGAGCACCGAGGACAAAATTAATCCTCTGATAGACGCGTTCCGAGCATACTGCGAGGAAAAAACCAATGTGACCGTCATACGCTTTAGGTTTGATCACCACAACCAGACAACCACTACCATGGACACATACATACGGGAATTACGAAGTATGATAGCGCGCTGTGAGTATGGCGCAATAGAGGATTCACTGTTGCGTGACCGCATGATAGGGGGTGTCAAGTGTGACAGACTCAGGAACCGGCTGCTTCAAACAAAGAAACTAACTCTACAAAGATGTGAAGAAATATGCAGAATGAGTGAGTTCACGGCAAAGCACTTGACCAGTACACTGGACTCAAGCGACAGCCCAGTGGATGCGATACGCACACAGCAGAAGTCAGGCGCCGGTGCACCGGCTCCCAGACAGCAGCCGCCATTCCAACGGCGTGGCCAGCAGAGCGTGGCCACAGCAACAACAACAAAGGCCACATGTGCTTGGTGTGGGTATGTGCACAGACGGGGCGTGTGCCCGGCGAAAGGGAAAGCATGTGCAGGATGCAGCAAAATAGGACACTTCGTCAAGGTGTGTCGCAGTACACAACAATCAGCCACACTAGTGGACGACATTGCTGTGGACACACATAACATCCTGGAGGAATGTAAGCAGGAAGGATTGGCCTCCAGCGATGACGAGCTGTTTGTTGGAGCGATGGACAAGGAACTCGCCAGGCTAAAACCGGTGCTGTGGTACGTGGATTTAGCTGTGGAAAAAACACTGGTGCGTTTCAAGCTTGACACAGGATCGCAAGCGAACATTTTGCCTGTGCGCGTATTCAACAAACTGAAGAAGACAACCCTGGCGGCACCGACATGCAGGCTGATCACCTATTCAGGCCACAGGATACAACCGATCGGGGAGGCGACAATCACCGTACGAGATCAAGAGTTGCGGTTCCAAGTGATCGCAGAGGGAGGGCCGATCCTAGGCAAGGAGGCGTGCGTCAGCCTCAACCTGCTCAACCGCGTAGATGACATCGATGCTGATTCGGTGCAGCAGGTTCCACCAAGCATAACGTCCTCGGCGGCTGAAAAACTGGTAATGTCCTATTCAGATGTGTTTAAGGGGTTGGGCACCATAAAAACCGGTGCAAAAATACATGTAGACACAGACATTCAGCCAACGATTGACCCTCCACGACGTGTGCCTCACGCGATTGAAGAGAAAGTGCGAGATGAGCTTGATAGAATGTTGAAGTTAGGGGTGATTGTCGAGATAACTGAACCTACTCCCTGGGTGAATTCCATAACTATTGTGAAAAAGCCGAATAAGATTCGTATCTGTTTAGATCCTACCAAGCTGAATCGAGCAATAAAAAGAGGGCCGTACCCAACCCGTATGGTCGAGCAAGTAGTGTCCAAATTGGAAGAAGCAAAAGTGTTCTCAGTGTTAGATGCCAATAGCGGCTACTGGCAAATCGAGCTGGACAATGACAGTTCCAAATTATGCACCTTTAATACTCCTTGGGGTAGGTACAGGTACACAAGGCTGCCGTTCGGCATAAAAACTGCCGGCGACATATTCATTTATGAGATGAATTGCATATTAGGTGACCTCAAGGGTGTCAATGTAGTGACAGATGATATCCTAGTGTACGGGCGAACTGTAGAGGAGCACAACGCTAACCTTAAAGCAGTCCTAGGGCGAGCACGGCAGGTAAACCTCAAGCTCAATCCGAGCAAATCCAAGATTTGCCAGTCAGAAGTGTCTTACGTGGGGGCATGTAATAAGTAAAGATGGTCTAAAACCCAGCAGAGAACGAGTTCAAGCAATAAATGACATGCCAACACCCACAAACGTAGCAGCAGTTCAGCGGTTCCTGGGTATGGTAGGTTATGTAAACAAATTCACACCGAACATGGCCAGCATCACTAAGCCACTCAGAATACTGTTGAACAAAGAAGTCGCATGGCATTGGGACAGGGAACAGCAGACAGCGTTTGACAAACTAAAAGCACTATTAACTAGAGCACCCGTACTAAGGTTCTATAATGTGTCCAAAGAAGTGGTACTGCAAGTAGATGCATCCAAATCAGGGTTGGGTGCAGCCTTAATACAGGAGGGGAGACCCATAGAATTAGCATCCAAAGCACTAGATGATACCCAAAGCAACTACGCCGTAATCGAGAAGGAATTGCTCGCGATTTGCTTTGGGTGCACTAAGTTTCACAACTACATATTTGGTAAAAAAGTGGTGATCCAAACTGACCATAAGCCGCTGGTGGCTATCTTGAATAAACCGTTGCACATGTTGTCTGCGTGCATGCAACGTATGCGCATGCGTCTCTTAAACTATGATCTCACCATAACACACATAAAAGGTTCATCAATGTATGTTGCAGATGCCCTGTCAAGAGACCACAGTTCATCCATAGAGCTGAACAACTTGTTCGACACGAAGTTGACCATAGCAGCAGTTGACATCCTAGGTGGCATCACACAACAGATTCGAGCCGAAACAACACACGATCAGACACTGCAAGACGTCAAACAGCTTGCAGAGACAGGTTGGCCAACACATACAAATCAGCTAACGCCCAGCACAAAACCGTACCATACGTACCGACATGATATAACAGCAGAAGATGGTCTGTTATTTAAGGGGGACAGAATAATAATTCCGCAAAAATCACAGTCAAAGGATTTAGCATTGATACACGAAACGCATCAGGGCATTGCAAAGAGCAAACAGTTGGCGAGAGATTATATTTTTTGGCCTGGGTTACAGAGGCAAATAGAAGACATGATATCGCGCTGCCCGATATGTCAGAAATTCCAAAACAATCAACAAAAAGAACCGCTGCATTCGCACAACATCCCAAACGCTCCCTATCAGAAAGTGGGAGTGGACTTGTTCTATGTGGAACAACGAACATTTCTCGTGGTAGTCGACTACTACAGTAAATACCCGGAAATAACAGAATTACCTATAACCACAAGTTTGGCAACGATAGACGCATTAAAGCAACAATTTTGCAGGCATGGCATTCCCGAGATAGTTGTATCCGACAACGGGCCTCAGTTCTCAAGCCAAGAATACAACAAATTTGCAGCCGACTACGGCTTCCAAGCAGTCTTTTCAAACCCTCAGTTTCCCCAAAGCAACGGACAGGCAGAGCGTTACGTGCAAACAATAAAAAAACTGATTAAAAAAGCCATCATGGAAGATAAAGATTATCACATATCACTATTAAACTACCGTAACACACCTATTGTAGGGATCGACGCATCACCAGCGCAGCTGCTGATGAGCAGGAGGCTGCGATCCAAGCTCCCTGTCACACGAGAGCAATTAAAACCTAGGACACAAAGTGCAAAACACAAAGAAATCACCAAGATTCAACAAGCTCAGAAACATTACTACGACAGTGGAGTCGGCAATCAACACCCGAGGTTAGAAATGAATGATGACATTCACTATCTCACGCATCAGGGTACCTGGGCCCCCGGGACTGTTATCGGGGTAAGCAAAACAAACGACAGAGACTATGACATACGTAATCTGCAGGGGAAAACTTTGAAGCGAAACCGCATGCACATACGCAAAACCAAGAAACAACCCTCAGTGCAAGTCGAACGACAAGACCGCACGATGGACCGCCAAACAAATCACAAACAGCAGGCCACACAGATCGGCGAAAAAAAATCAACAAGATACGGTCGAGTAATTAACCCGGTCAATCGTTTTGGGTACAATTAGCACGCAGCTGTGGCCGTCCATGAGCTAATAAGGTACGAGCGTGGCTAAAGTAATAACGTCTTGTTTATAGTGGTAACTGTATAGGTTAAATTGTGCAACTACTGTTAAGAATGGAGATAGACCGTATGACACGGCATACACTGAGATTAGTGAGATCCAATGGACAAAGTGAACAAACGTAATGTTAGAATTAAGGCATTTAATTCTTGATTTCATGACTGCTACCATGGACCAAACTGACACAAATACATGTTAAGCATAAGGGTCGATCAGACCATATTCATGAACTTGTTGGAAAGGGGAGGATGTAATGTATAGGTACTGCTGGTCACTGGCGAGAGTGACCAGCCGCGCCAGAACCAGCGCAGGGTGGTCCAGAAATAAACACTTGATACTAAGACGTCTTCGTGTCCAGTCGAGTCTTTACACTAGTACCGTTTAACCCGTACTACTTTCAATTTAGGCATATTGAAAATTGCCTCGTGCGATAAAGCATCAAATATTCAACACGAAAACATGCATTTAGATTTGATCCTACATATATTTTAATATATCTTACCTCGGCACCCGCTGATCTACCTATTTACAGTGTAATGTAAACGCCTGGAAGCCAAGTGCCTCGGCGCTGAAAAATGTATATTCTGATGAATAAACTGTTTTACCAAAAATAACGCCCAAAAACAATATAACCAACTTATAAACTGGTTCATGTATTAAGCGTGGGTTGATGGTATATATAAGAAATCAATTATATTTTTTAATTCCTGGACTCAACCCAGCAACGTGTTTTCTTCTCTCTTCCATATCTAACTGTTGTTCTGTATAATCTACTTCACTTTAATTTGAAGTAAATATTATTTTTTAAACGGGTTTCCTTTTGAAACATTAGAAATGAAAACATACTAACTGAATGTTAATGTGTGACCCCCAATAGCTGATGTCTACTTTGTGTGCTAGGGGGGGGGGGGGTCGTTAAACAAAATGCGTTTAATGTGCATGCAAAATGATTGACGTGGTCTTTGTTTACCCACTTTTGTTTAGCTTTGCAGCATAGTACATGAGCACCAAACTGCAATGTTTAACGAGTGGACCAGTGTCTAAGTTGGATATGTAAAATCAAATCTCAGTTTGTTGCTTTCATCGGTTGGTTGTTGAAGTTTTACGTCCTGACAACATCTAAGCTCATATCAGGACGGGTACTGTCTTGTGATAGTGTGCACTCGTGCGACTTTATAGCACTGCTTCACTGGGAGACCAGGTTGCCAGCACCATGACCTGATATCACAGTCAGTCGCATTATCCTGACACTGAGCAGACCAGTCCTTGCCCTATCCTCTTAATGCCGAGTGCCTGGCCAGGAAGGGTCAAGTATCAATTTTGTAAGTCATTGCTTTGACTCGACCAGTAATTGAACTCCCGACCTTCCGCATGGGAGCCCTGCACTCTACCGATTCGACCACCGCGTCCGGTGCTTTCGTCGGACTGTGCAGCGTTATGTGATAGCAGTACCCGCTGATCGGTCACGCCCCGGTGCATTCTGACTACAGCTGTCCTCGTGAAAAGCAAGAGCGGACCGCAGCAGATAGAAAACTCGAGGGGGGGAATAATGGATCTTTTTGTTTTAAATCGTACCGAAAAAAGTAATGTATTGCTGCATGTTATTACTGTGTGGCGTGTATAATACTGCCCAGAATCCCGCTACTTCCACAGGTTCGGGGAGGTGGGTGGGTGGATGTGGGGGTTCGGCTTCACGCACACTTAACTCCCAGCGTTCATTGTTTAAGTGCATTAACAAAAAACTGTTAAAAGAATTAATCTGGCCTCACCACCCATTGTCTAACTATGAGCCACTCGCCACCGCCCCCTCCGCGACACGATAGCCCCCCCACAGCCCGCCCCGCCCCGCCCCTCCCAGGATGCACTCGGTCAACTAAGGGGTTTGATTTCTTTCGGTATTTAGCAGGATGCTCGAAGTAGCTAGATCACAGTAAAAATAACTTGAGGTAATGGCATTGGCAATTGTTGAATGCTAAAATATCCACACATATGAGATCTCTTTTCCAAACCGCGATAAGCGCCGATCCAAAAAAAATCAGCTTGCAATGAACTTGGCATTTTCATTGCAAGCTTTTTTTTTTATCGGCGCTTAGCGGATTTGGGAAAAGAGCTGTTCCTATATATATATTATATGTGCTTCCTTCTCCCTCGCCCACGTCTATCCGAGGCTTATACCTCGGGAAAACAAGTTATCCATCATCTATACCCAGGTAAGATTCGTCTGACTAATCTATATAATCAGGGATGAAAGTGGTCTCCGGGGAAAAAAGCGGAAATACTGATATTCTCCCATAGGCTTAGTATTGTCAGGGAATCCCTGAAAATTCCCGTAAGTCGGGTTTCATACATATTGGTATACGCTGATAGTGCTGCGCCATTCGAAGCATGTATTAGTAGTATACGCTGCTAGTGCTGCGACGTTTGCACCACATATTGGTATATGCTGATAGTGCTGCGGCATTAGAAGCACGTATTAGTAGTATACGCTGATAGTGTTGCGGCATTAGAAGCACGTATTAGTAGTATATGCTGATAGTGCTGCGCCGTTTGAAGCATGTATTAGTACTAGTATATGCTGACCCTGCTTCAGCGTTTGAAGGCATTAGTAGTATACACTGCTAGTGCTGCGGCATTTGCACCACATATTAGTATACACTGATGGTGCTGCAGCGTGAAACAACTTATTGGTTGGTTGGTTGTTGGAGTTTTATGTCCTGGCAACATCTAAGGCCATATCAGGACAGGCACAACGTATACTATTATTAGACACAAACTTAGCTACAGGAAAAATCACGGAAATCCGCGAAATCGCGGAGATCTTTCATCCCTGATATATATATAAGTGTGTGTGCGCGTGTAAATGTAATATATGTGTAGGCATATATACACATATGCGATAGAAAACTAGTATAGTTTGTATATATTTACATAATGCACTATATAACTGCCCCTATTTATACCGGTGCAGGGTGCGGGGTTGGTGTTGACGTTTTACTTTATTTTATTGGGGTTTTGTTCACATATCTATCCATCTGAATAGAAGCACTCGTGTTCTAACGGTGGCGAGAAACTAGTGTTAACAGCATTATATCTCAGAAAAGTAAGGTGAGCCTGAGAAATAGGGTGGGGCTGTTAAAGTGGGAATTTCAGTGCAGATAACATCGCGAGAGTGAGCGAGGGTGGGGGTGGTAAGGGGAGACATACAGGGGGGGGGGGGTAAGAAGGGAGGGAGGGGTGGAAAAGGGGAGGGGGGGGGGAATCTTACATATCCAACTTAGGGGGGGGGGGGGTAAGCCCCCCCCCAATGATGCATGCCTTACGATTGGTTTCCCAATTCTGTGCAAATTCTGCGCAGCGTTGGTAAGCATGGTGGCACTTAGTGCACATTTATAATATATATATATACTTCCAAGCGAGTGGCGTGTTGCGCCGCGCGCAGGGGCTGGCGAGGAGCATGCCGGACCCACCGCTCACGGGGCGGGGGGGGGGGGGGGGGGGGCGAGGGTCCGGCTCACGGGGTGGGGGGGGGGGAGTGAGGGGGGGCAGAATCTCCAGAGCTTATTACATGCGATAATGGTATTATCACTATCCATATATATATAAATATCTTCAGATTGGCGTTTTATGGCGGTGTTGTGTAAGTGACGTAACTGCCGTATGGACGATTATTCTTGCTACATGTAGTTGGTATCTGCTTATCTTTTTTTCAGGAGATAGTTTATTCACAGAGGAAAGTTTATTCACAGAGGAAACAATTGTATTGGTACAAAAGGGTCTCCCATTGTCCGCTGTATCAATATGCAGTATTTATATTTACACAGCCATATACAATACAACATAGCAAGTATAATGAATCTGATCAAGTCATGATACACGATATAGGCGGAAACATTTGTAAACAGGACTCACAAGGTTTAAGGCAATCTGTAATGGGCGGATAGAGGAACTAGTAGCAATAATATATGCGGGAAATTGTCTACAGAAATAATATCAGTTACATTACTGAACGAAAATGAAAGAGAAAATCTTGTTTGATTATTGTTCAGTCGAGATGAATGATGCTGATTGAATATTAACCGCAAGAGATGTTCAAAGGTAAGCAGTTATTGCCCAATATTGGGTTTGAGGCCCAATGGATTCTAGATGAGTATCGGATGTTGACACCTATTAAATACAAAACTCCACATTAGAGACATGGAGGTGCTTTAAGTTGCATAATCTGACGGTTTTGATTTCTATTTATCAAATAGATATAATATGTTGATCGTTATTTGGGCATTTATTTGGGCATTTTTCTCAACAGAACATCTAATTTAAAAGTAATCATATAAATTATAATCATTCACAGAAAATGCAACAATCAAGTTTATTGCATGATATGGGCTTTATGCATGAGGGTGAATATAGTAATATCAAAACGCGATTTTGTTATATTGGTGACGACCCCCCCCCCACCCCGCCAATAAGGAGGTAAACCCCATATTATGCAATAAAATATTAACTAAATGTCATCCAATGTGCGCGTATTATAAGTGTCGCATTGCTTGGATGTTCAATACCGATTTTTTTTATTTATACCCTTACACTACCCATTCATTTTAAATGTATATCATACCGGAAAATACCATATTGGATGAAATAAGGTACTTAGCAAAATGATATACCGAACTAGGGCCAGTGTGATACTAGTTTTATCGGATTAACCAGGTTTCCTGGGGCGTTGTAACCTATATCACTAGGGTGTGATATCAACGTAATTTAGGCATTGCATGAAGCTATTCATAGTGTAGAGATGTAGTGGGGGCTCGGGAATGTGGGGGGTGGAGAGTATGATTAATGTTAATACTATGAGGATTATGGCATTTAGTGCAATCTATCATTCCATTAGGCCACAATTATTTCATATAAACAACTCTTCGAGTGAGAGATTGACATCCCCCGCAACACCAAATTTGATCTATAGCTGTCAATATATGTATTTATATAGAGAGAGAGAGGGAGAGAGAGAGGGAGAGGGAGAGTGAGAGAGAGCAGACGACAAAATGCAATGTGTGATGTAGGCGTACCAGGTTAACCTGCATCACGTGACAAGTGAATGTTGACAACTCATCATCATCATCATGCTGTCGGTCGCGATGCGACAAAGACTGCTCTCATTACTTGACTGCCGCTCTCCATTTAGCTCTCTGCTGTGAGAGTTGCATCCATGAGTTTACATTTCATGAAAGCTGCCTGCAAGAGTGTTGAAGTGCTGCTGGCTTTTGCAAGTTACCAGCAGCACTCTCGGGGAGCAAATAGAGGTTTCACACCGGCAAGAACATGTCAAGACAGGCGCAAAACTATTTGTCCCTGCAGTGGCTGGTCGGGGATGTTGGGAGTTCCATACATCAACTGCCCTTAATGCTGCCACATTGACATGGTTTTCTGTTTAGGGTTTGCTGCCTTAACCTTCGGTTCTGTCAAGAACCTGTACCACAAGGCAGTGGTTTACAACTCTGCAGGGCAGGGGCGTCAAACTCCCTGAGGTATTGCTACACCTGCAATACCTGCATACCAACTACTACAGTACAAAACTGGGTGCAGTGTCCTAACGTTTTGAAATGTGCAATTACTTTTTAGGTTTTGTTTATTTTAATCATTCTTGCTGTTGGTATAAAACAGGGCATATACGATATCACATATCCTGCATATATCAATAATTATACAAACATGGAATACTACAGTGGAAGAGAACACGGGCATAGTTGCATAGACGCGCCATATTGGAAGATATCTACAGACTTGCGAGAAACGAGTTTAGTCAAATACCAGGACTTTGTTATTTTGACATGAATTTGACAAAGCATGCCCCGGCGAGTGGTGGTGGTGGTGGTGGAAGGTCGAGTTGCGCGGGTTCGTACCAGTTACAAATATATCATTTCGTTTTAAATTCTTATATTGTTCGCCTTAGCGTAAATACTGATGTCCATAATACACCTTTCCACAATGTAATGGAAGAAGTAATACTTTGTGTAATGCCCGACCCAACTGTGCCATATCTGTGTGTCGACGATTAGTAACATTATCAAAGCATTAGCTAAAGACCACCAGTCTTAGTGTAGAGGGTGTTGGATTTAAGACCACATACAATAAGTCTGGATGAAAATTATCTTTAGTTATGACTCGAATCTTGTCAATCTTTTAACACAAAAACGCTTATTTAAAAAAACAAAAGAAAAATCGAATAGAATTATATCAAACTGTACAGTAGATTTGATTCAATTTAATAGGTTCTCAGTTGGCCACCATCAATATCACATGAAAATTGCCTTTTCTTCTGACACGGCATAAAACCACCATCAATCAATCAATCAATCATCGAAGGTTGCACAGTCCTCAGCATACAACTGGCATTGTTTAGAAAGAGTACATCTTTCTAGAGGAATACCTGTAAATACTTCTTGGTAATGAGCGATAGTTTCAGATTTTTACAAGTAAAAACCTGTGTTACATTACAGTCATGAAGCTGCATCTATAGTTAACAATATACATATAACATACTGGGTAAAGAACCCAGTGTGCAAATATAGTGAAACCATACTATACTCTACGAAGAGAAATCTGCATTGTTCATAATACACATCGGTATATAAAAAAACCATGATTTGAACAGAAACAAGTCACTAGCACTAATTAACACACAACCCTTTAATGATTGGGTCCATTAATACCGTAGTAATAATACTCACTTAATTCGATCTGGTAATATATTAATACTTCTCGGAAAAAGCAATAACGATACAAAATACTGAATTCCCGATCAAATCAGGGAGCAGGGCACAACGGTTTAAAAATGATAAAAAAATAAGGGTCATTGTTGCAGAATTACCACGAGTCAATGATAGCAACAAATGTGACCCATCATATCCAATCGGGGTTTGACGTAACATTGTGGACAACATGAGTTCTGCACATATTCACATTCCTTGGTAATAAGATACATTTTGACACCACTCTCATGCTTGTATACCGTCTGGTGACTGAGATATTGCCATTTTGCTACCTGGGGCCGTATGCACGAATCGGTGTTAGGGCCTTAACCGCGGCTAGGCTAGCTCCACATGGCTAACTGCGGAAAATCTGTATGCACTAATCGGTGCCAGCGCTAACCGCTGACCGTAGCCTAGGCTAAGCTAAACCATTTTCAAATCAGGTTTTACTGCTAGCCGGGGCGGTAAGTGTGCGTGTGTGGGTCTCAATCTATTCAATGCGATCATATGCATACTGTCGAATCGACGAATGTAAAGTAAACAAATCGCCGCCGCGGCTTCGACGTCAATATCCATACTGTCCAAGATCAACTAAAAATGGCCGTCGCCGCCGTTGCCGAATCGACGGCAATATATTATACCCAAATCTATTCAATGCGAGCATATTTGACAGATTTACATACGCAATAAGTGAAATTTATTCAAATTAACCATAAAATCGAACCGTTATTAACGCTCCCGCCGCATTGGCAGCATTATTCATATCGTCGACTGGAGGGAATTCCCAAATCTATAAATAAACTCACTGTTAGCTGTCCGCCCCGGCTCGTACATTGGTGCATACCGATCCACACATTTCTCCAACCCCCCGCTACCCTGAGGTAGCTAACCGCGGCTAGCGCCTTAACTCCGGCTAAGCCTAACACCGATTCGTGCATACGGCCCCAGGATTCCCTGGTGTTTTTTGTATTTTTTTCTGTGGGGAGGGGATTCAAAATGTGTAATTTATTATCGTTATTATCGGTTGTAGTATGCTCAAAATAACGTTTAGTAATAAACATGATAATAATGATAATGATCATGATACTCATCCTGTTGTTTTAATTCCTAGTGTGACTGATTACTTAATACAAGGCCTAAATAGGACTTAACGATCTGGTCACTTGATTTTAACTTGTATTTTTTACATGGATCTTAACTACATCTTTAAAGAAGAATTCAAATTCCAGAAATATTAACTGCATTGCACTTAGAACTACTAAGAACAGAACGGGATATTCAGCTTAATGGTTGTTGACAGATTATCCCCTAACTCCTGGGCTGGGGCTCAAATAGCGGTCATGCAGTGAAAGGATGGGTGGAATCAGGTAAGTCATGAGGCGTAGTCAATTCACCATTAGTCAAAGTAGGCTTGTACTACTTTCCTTGGGGAACTATTGCAGTAAGCTGCTTCTTCATATGCTCCCTCTATAATTAGTGACCCGTGAGTCTGAATATGCTTCAGCTCTATTTAATAGAGAAAGCCCATCTACATGTGTACGCCTTCCATGACCTATGGCACTCTGCCGGCTGGTAAGGGTCATTAAGACTCAATGCAGGGTCCGTACACATGTGAAGATATGGAATTCAAGCCTTTTTCATGGCTGTTTTTGATAGGTATTCAAGACTATTTTCATTTGGATTTAGTCCAAAATCACCATTCGGAATGGCCATTTTGGATCAATTTAGAT
This sequence comes from Branchipolynoe longqiensis, assembly GCA_030323885.1. Taxonomy (NCBI): domain Eukaryota; kingdom Metazoa; phylum Annelida; class Polychaeta; order Phyllodocida; family Polynoidae; genus Branchipolynoe; species Branchipolynoe longqiensis. The sequence continues at coordinate 61,671,219 of CM059196.1, forward strand.
CAGTGGGGACAGTTTAATGGAATGTAAGGCTTTTCAAGACTAATTACCCATAATATGTTAAATTGAAGACTTTTCAATGCCTTGAAATGGGGTAGATGAAGTTCAAGACTTCCAGGCCCCGTACGGACCCTGTGAATGGCCCCAATAGTCACAGCTTCATTACAGTTTGATCACAGTTTGATCACAATTTGATCACAGTTTGATCACAAAGATGCTCGGCCATGATTGGCCAGAAATACCTTCAAGACAATAAATAGTTTCAAGATATACAAACTATAAGTATAACCAGTCAAGCTCGATATGATAATTATGACGGTTCTGACATGACCTTAGACGTTGCTAGGACGTAAAACCCGATGGAACAATGATAAGTATGAATAATTAAAGTTGTGTTGGCCATGTTACTGGCCCGATATGACGTGACGGGTCACACATACTGCATCTGTGGCGGTGCGGCGTCTGGCCACAAGTGACTTCCGACACCTGACCTTCAACACGTGACCTTCAGCACGTGACCTCTGCGCGCGGCACCTTGTTGAAGGGGTTGTAAGGTGGGACGGTGGTGACCATCTTGGACATGTTGGACTCCCGCTTGTAGCCCGAGTCGGTCGGCGGCTCGTACAGCCGTCTGGAAGAGGTGCACAGGGGAATGTTACAACTGAGGGGCCGGCATCAAATACGGCACGCTTACTTGGGTCATGTTCCATACCCCCTCCCCCTCCCCGTCCAACACACCATAGAAGTAGAAAAGACCATCCGTAATTGTGCATGTTATAGGTAACATGACTAATTTACGGGTGGAGAAATGCAGAACGAACCGATAGGTGGCGCCACTCGAGTAACCCTAGGGGCATCCGACCCGACCCCACCAGCTGACCGTTCCCGCCATTTTGATCACGTGACCTCCCTCCGCCTGCCCGCTACCACAACCCTCCGACCCGAGCTACTGATCACACTGATTCACTTTCTCCCACCCACCCACACCTTTTACTGGGTTATTATGCTAGGGTCGGGTTGAGGCTCGGGGGCCGCCCATTATGGACTGCAGAGATTGATACCGGAACTGTCTGACCTGTCTTGTTCCAACATTACTCATTTTTCCCTGATTAAAGACTTTTATCCACTATCACTCCTTGACTCCGCCTCGTTAAATTATATTCATCGGGCGCTCGTACTCAGTACATCATGTCATGCAACGCATGTACACAGTGCAGACCTTTGATTCTCTTATTACCACTGCTAGGCTTGTGAATTTCAAAGTGGAATAGAGAACATGGAAGCGTGCACACTCCCAACGCTGTCGTTTCCAATGCATTCATGTAGGCACTTATTTGAAATCAGACTTACGCTATATTGAGATTCGTTTTTTGTAATGTATATTTTAAACGTTTTACACACAAATGCTATTATATTTCTTGCTCATGCACTCTGAACATTAGTCTTGTGATTTTCACAGCACCCCAACTAGAACATGTCTGTGCACAATACCAAAGCTTTGGTTTTCAATGTAATCATGTAGGCACTAATTTAAATCAGACCTGTGTTGTATCGAGGAGATTCTTTTAATCCTTTAAAATAGTGTACTTTGGAGCCCACGAGATACCCATAAATACACAAATCCTCTGTCATGTAAAACACTTTGCTTTGTGTGTGTGTGGGGGGGGGGGGGGGTTAGGGCGGGGGGGTCATTAGTTGATTAAGCAAGGGAAATTTCAATCGCGGACAGTTGGTCTTCCTCATTCCACTGCTCCTTGCCCAATCCTAGTATTGCTTAGCGCCAGGCTAGGTAGCGACAAGTATACATTTTCAAGTCATTGGTTTGACTCAGTCAGGGTTCGAACCTAGCGGTTCTAATCCCAGGACCTACCAGAACTGGAGGCGGGCGCTCAACTCATTTGGCTATCGGGTCTGGTTATTTATTTTGATTTTGTTGTATGTACCTACATATTATCTGTAAGTACCTTCTGAGTAATATGTACTCGAAACAGTAGGCCTATAGATCACCTGCTTGGTGCAAATAACCATGAATGTACAATGGCCAGAAGACCAGTTCCTCGGTGATGAAAAAAAGGAAAATGTTCAGAAGAATAAATTTATATACAAAAAAAAGGAAGGGTTTTAATTACGTTACCTGTACTGTCCAGTCGAGGTGTTTTTCGGCTGTGGTGGCAGAGGTTCTGAGTAATAGCCGGAGTCTTTCTGCGGTGTGCTACCCGCATACCCGGGTATTTCTGGGCGGCTGAAAGATAAAAGTGCATGAGAAGTTATTGTTTCTTTGTTGGGATTTTACGTCCTGGTTCGGCTGTTCATCCCATATTAGTGGCATGCCTTCATGAACATTCAGTACACATAAACAATTTGTGTGTGGGAGGGGGGATATACTCTTTCTTTTCATTGAAGTATCCAAGGAGGAAATTTGGGGTGGGCAAGACCTGCCTACCCGTACTACGATATTTTCGTATTTTGTACAAAGTTTTAAGCTGATGTACGCCGATATGCAAAATTAACATTTCATACGCCAACATTATTTTGGAAAGCACACAGTTTTCTTGCAAATTACCATATTTTCTTCCCTGGAGTACCCAAATAGGTTGGTTGTTGGGAGTTTTACGCCCTGGCACATCTAAGAGTCATATTAAGACGGGTACCGACTTGTGTCAGTGCGCCCTTATGACGACTTTATAGTGTGGCCCCACTGGGAAATTAGGCCACTGGTACCATAACCCGATATCCCACTCAGTCACATTATCCTGACACTGAGCTAACCAGTTCTTGCCTTATCCTATTAATGCTGAGTGCCAGGCTAGGAAGTGACAATTTGATTTGATAAGTCATTGGTTTGACTCGACTGGGAACTGAACTCTCGACCTTCCGCACGCTCGGCCGGCGCTCTACCGATTCGGCCACCGCGCCCGGTGTATCCAAATAGGAAAGTTGGGGTGAGCAGGTGTGCACTCCGTCTGTGACAAGCTGTGAGTGGGTATATGTGGTTTGGGGCAGGTGTGCACTCTGCCTGTGACAAGCTGCCAGTGATCTATAGGCCTACTGTTTCGAGTACATATTACTCAGAAGGTACTTACAGATAATATGTAGGTACATACAACAAAATCAAAATAAATAACCAGACCCGATAGCCAAATGAGTTGAGCGCCCGCCTCCAGTTCTGGTAGGTCCTGGGATTAGAACCGCTAGGTTCGAACCCTGACTGAGTCAAACCAATGACTTGAAAATGTATACTTGTCGCTACCTAGCCTGGCGCTAAGCAATACTAGGATTGGGCAAGGAGCAGTGGAATGAGGAAGACCAACTGTCCGCGATTGAAATTTCCCTTGCTTAATCAACTAATTTCAATCGCGGACAGTTGGTCTTCCTCATTCCACTGCTCCTTGCCCAATCCTAGTATTGCTTAGCGCCAGGCTAGGTAGCGACAAGTATACATTTTCAAGTCATTGGTTTGACTCAGTCAGGGTTCGAACCTAGCGGTTCTAATCCCAGGACCTACCAGAACTGGAGGCGGGCGCTCAACTCATTTGGCTATCGGGTCTGGTTATTTATTTTGATTTTGTTGTATGTACCTACATATTATCTGTAAGTACCTTCTGAGTAATATGTACTCGAAACAGTAGGCCTATAGATCACCTGCTTGGTGCAAATAACCATGAATGTACAATGGCCAGAAGACCAGTTCCTCGGTGATGAAAAAAAGGAAAATGTTCAGAAGAATAAATTTATATACAAAAAAAAGGAAGGGTTTTAATTACGTTACCTGTACTGTCCAGTCGAGGTGTTTTTCGGCTGTGGTGGCAGAGGTTCTGAGTAATAGCCGGAGTCTTTCTGCGGTGTGCTACCCGCATACCCGGGTATTTCTGGGCGGCTGAAAGATAAAAGTGCATGAGAAGTTATTGTTTCTTTGTTGGGATTTTACGTCCTGGTTCGGCTGTTCATCCCATATTAGTGGCATGCCTTCATGAACATTCAGTACACATAAACAATTTGTGTGTGGGAGGGGGGATATACTCTTTCTTTTCATTGAAGTATCCAAGGAGGAAATTTGGGGTGGGCAAGACCTGCCTACCCGTACTACGATATTTTCGTATTTTGTACAAAGTTTTAAGCTGATGTACGCCGATATGCAAAATTAACATTTCATACGCCAACATTATTTTGGAAAGCACACAGTTTTCTTGCAAATTACCATATTTTCTTCCCTGGAGTACCCAAATAGGTTGGTTGTTGGGAGTTTTACGCCCTGGCACATCTAAGAGTCATATTAAGACGGGTACCGACTTGTGTCAGTGCGCCCTTATGACGACTTTATAGTGTGGCCCCACTGGGAAATTAGGCCACTGGTACCATAACCCGATATCCCACTCAGTCACATTATCCTGACACTGAGCTAACCAGTTCTTGCCTTATCCTATTAATGCTGAGTGCCAGGCTAGGAAGTGACAATTTGATTTGATAAGTCATTGGTTTGACTCGACTGGGAACTGAACTCTCGACCTTCCGCACGCTCGGCCGGCGCTCTACCGATTCGGCCACCGCGCCCGGTGTATCCAAATAGGAAAGTTGGGGTGAGCAGGTGTGCACTCCGTCTGTGACAAGCTGTGAGTGGGTATATGTGGTTTGGGGCAGGTGTGCACTCTGCCTGTGACAAGCTGCCAGTGAGTATAATGTACGTGGTTTGGCACAGGTGTGCACTCTGCCTGTGACGGGCTGTGAGTGGGTATATGTGGTTTGGGGCAGGTATGCACTCCACCTGTGACAAGCTGTGAGTGGGTATATATGGTTTGGGGCAGGTATGCACTCCACCTGTGACATGGTGTGAGTGAGTATATGTAGTTTGGGGCAGGTGTGCACTCCACCTGTGACAAGCTGTGAGTGGGTATATATGGTTTGGGGCAGGTGTGCACTCTGCCCGTGACATGCAGTGAGTGAGTATATGTAGTTTGGGGCAGGTGTGCACTCCACCTGTGACAAGCTGTGAGTGGGTATATGTGGTTTGGGACAGGTGTACCCTCCGCCTATGACAAGCTCTGAGTGGGTATATGTGGTTTGGGACAGGTGTACACTCCGACTATGAAAAGCTGTGAGTGGGTATACATGGTTTGGGGAAGGTGTACACTCTGCCTGTGACAAGCTGTGAGTGGGTAAACGTGGTTTGGGGAAGGTGTACACTCCACATGTGACATGTGGTGAGTAAATATACATGGTTTGGGGCAGGTGTACACCCCACCTGTGACATGTGGTGAGTGAATATACATGGTTTGGGGCAGGTGTACACTCTGCTGGTGACAAGCTGTGAGTGCATAAACGTGGTTTGGTGCAGGTGTGCACACCACCTGTGACATGCTGTGAGTGGATAAACGTGGTTTGGGGCAGGTGTGCACTCCAAATGTGACATGCTGTGAGTGGGTATATGTAGTTTGGGGCAGGTGTGCACACCACCTCTGACATACTGTGAGTGGGTATATGTAGTATGGGGCAGGTGTACACTCCGCCTGTGACAAGCTCTGAGTGGGTATATGTAGTTTGGGACAGGTGTACACTCCACCTGTGACAAGCTCTGAGTGGGTATATGTGGTTTGGGACAGTTGTACACTCCACCTGTGACAAGCTCTGAGTGGGTATATGTAGTATGGGGCAGGTGTGCACACCACCTGTGACATACTGTGAGTGGGTATATGTAGTTTGGGACAGGTGTACACTCCACCTGTGACAAGCTCTGAGTGGGTATATGTAGTTTGGGACAGGTGTACACTCCACCTGTGACAAGCTCTGAGTGGGTATATGTGGTTTGGGGAAAGTGTACACTCTACATGTGACATGCTGTGAGTAAATATAATGGTTTGGGGCAGGTGTACACTCCACCTGTGACATGATGTGAGTGAATACACATGGTTTGGGGCAGGTGTACACTCTGCTGGTGACAAGCTGTGAGTGGGTAAATGTGGTTTGGTGCAGGTGTGCACACCACCTGTGACATGCTGTGAGTGGGTATATGTAGTTTGGGGCAGGTGTGCACTCCACCTGTGACACGCTGTGAGTGGGTATGCATGGTTTGGGTTAGGTACGTACTGAGCAGTCTCCGTGTAGTGGGGCACTTGGCCCCGCATCACAGTCATGGGCCGGAACAGCTCGTTCCTGTTGTCTCTTTCGTCGAGCTCGGTCGACCCAATGGCACCGCTGAAATATCGATGTCAGTTCAGCCATCAAAAGTGGCAACAAATGTATGACGTTTTGAAAATGCACCAGCCTATCCTACAGCAGGGATGACAGTGATTATATCGGAGGGGGGGGGGGGGGGAAACGGAGATCGAAGGCCAGGTGGGAGATGAAAGAGTCACAACAGCAACAGAAGGCTCGTCAAGGATAGTCTGTACTGACTGATCAGAGGAATGCAGCTAGGATAGCGCTAGAAGAGTAAGTAGGTACTGACTGATCAGAGGAATGGCGCTATGGTAGCGCTGGGAGAGTAAGTCTGTACTGACTGATCAGAGGAATGGCGCTAGGGTAGCGCTAGGAGAGTAAGTCTGTACTGATTGATCACAGGAATGGAGCTACGATAGCGATAGGAGAGTAAGTCTGTACTGACTGATCAGAGGAATGGAACTAGGGTAGCGCTAGGAGAGTAAGTCTGTACTGACTGATCAGAGGAATGGAGCTAGGATAGCGCTAGGAGAGTAAGTCTGTACTGATTGATCAGAGGAATGGTGCTAGGGTAGCGCTAGGAGAGTAAGTCTGTACTGACTGATCAGAGGAATGGAGCTAGGGTAGCGCTAGAAGAGTAAGTATGTACTGATTGATCAGAGAAAAGGAAATGTGATTAATTTAGTCGGCGTTTTGAGGTGTATTTTTTGTTACGCTAGTTGATTAAGCAGGGCCAATTTCAATCATTAACAAGTGGTCTTCATCCCAATGCTCCTTGTCTTATACTAGTAATACCGAGTGCCAAGCTAGATAGCGACACATATTTTATTTTTTTAAATAAAAGGGTAACTCACCCGTAACCTGGTATCTGGCAGGTCCTCGGGGCATCAGAGCAGCTAGAAAGTAACATAAGACAGAAACCATCAGCAAAAGACCCATCTATAACTCATGTATAAGCAACGATGTCGATGACAAGATTTGCATAAAGACATTTAAAGAGGATTAGCTGAACCGGATCACCATATTGAAGTTTTAGCAGACGACTTCTATACATATACGTGTATTTTAGTCAAATCTGAATTTATTTTTGCTGTTATACGACACAAATCTACCCATTTAATATTTTCCTGTGAATTTCAATACAAATATCAATGTGATTAACACTTTTTTGATGAAACAAAGTCAAATTTTCACCGTGAATAAGGCCTTTGCTGCAAAAATGCCATTAGACCATTACCAGTCAATTAACCATATATAATATATACACATATACATATATATTTACTAAATGCTTTATTTCATTCAGTATCATACTTTCTTATGTGATATCCATTGGAAATTAACAGATAGTGAAAATGAAAATGAAAACCGATATTAAATACCTGAGCAATACGACACCCAGGGAGAGCGCGTGCAGACTTAAGTTAGCAGTGCAAGAATGGAAAATATTCTGACATTAAGTCAATCATTCATCGTGTCATATGGTTTTAGTGACTTGTGGAGGGAGATTATAACCATTGCTGGTATCCAAACACACAAACTCATATGATATCAGTAATGGCTACACCCCCTTCGTGCCTAAAACCGATATAGTGCAATAAACGTCAGTTTTACACCGTAAGAATCGGGAATTTGGAAGGTGGCAATGCAAAGTGACCCAACCCACCAAAATATGATTAATGAATACTGTTTGAAGGAAGTGTATTTAAGGCGGGCCTTACAAGACAATTCCCGGGATTGGCACATTCTTCTTGAAGTCACGGTGGCGTTTCTGGAACATGTCCCATGACGGACCCATATTCTGAAACACAATTACAGAAGTACATGTGGACTGTATCACCTCTTGTAACTTTGAGAAATTATACCATTGTATTATAACTGAAATGTTACTCTCCATTGACACAAATATCACAGTTAATTGTGAACTTTTACATTTTGTATAAAATTGTGGTCACATGACAACGTCAGAGAAAACATGCCAAGTGATGTTGGAGTACATACACGGAAATGCTGGACACCATAAGCCCTGTTCACACGGGGCAGTTAATTCGAATCATATAAATCGACTTGCCTAGTTCGGCTCACATTTGGCATGTGAACGCGCGTCTGAGTCGGTTTAGGGCTGATTCGAATCATATAAGCCGGAATTTATAAACCATCTCTGTAGGTGGTTTATATGAAGCGAATTTCATGAATCGACTTATATCGCCCGTGTGAACGCAACCGACTTACTTGAGGCGGATTAAGCACGTCACAGTCGAGACCTGAGTTTGTTGACTTTCCGGTAAATTTGCTTTATGAAACTGCTAGCTGTGCACAGATATTTTTTTCATCATTTATTTTTAGGGTTTCACTGCCCAGCAGAAGTTTTGACCGTTCCAAACCAATACGATTCAGTCCATACATATCTAGGTCGAACCCACTCTCTCGTGGTGATGTCGCCTAACCGAAAACTGGCGCTGGTCAGACTGGACTTGCTCATGCGCAGATATCGATTTCCGGTTAAAAGTACTGCGTGTGTGAACACGACACTAAATCGATTCATATAAATCGACTTGTCTAAGTCGACATAAACTTTGCCCGTGTGAACACAGCTATAGGCTTTAGCAGTGACAGACTCTATTATTATTTAATTGACTTAGCATTCCTTCTATGCAGTAAATAAACCCTTCATGAGTGTGCACCAGTATCGAAGTTGGATATGTAGGATCAAATCTAGGTTAAGTGTTTTGGTTTCGCCAATGTTTTCATCGGAATATGCGGCTTTAATAATGAACTTGCAACAGCAACAAGAAGAGAGAAAGGGGAAACCGGTGGGAATTAGTTGTGTTCTTATCGGGTGGCGTTGGGTACACAGTGTTTCCTTTGTGCAGATTAGGTACTTGGTTGGCTGGGTGCCTTACCTGCCACTCCACCGGCCGCGGCCCATAACGTTTCAGGGTGTACCGCTGGTTGATCATGTCTGGCCGCTCTTCCAGTGTACTGGTCGGTGCCCACAATTTCGGGGGGAGCATATTATCCCACGGCACCTCGTCCCAAGACCTGTAATACAGTCAACCCGCGATTGAACATACTCATGTAATAGTCAACCCCCGATTGAACATACCCCTGTAATACAGTCAACCCCCGATTGAACATACTCCTGTAATACAGTCAACCCCTGATTGAATATACTCCTGTAATACAGTCAACCCGCGATTGAACCTACTCATGTCATAGTCAACTCCCGATTGAACTCCTGTGATACGGGCAACCCTCAATTGAACATACCCCTGTAATACAGTCAACCCGCGATTGAACATACTCATGTAATACTAGTCAACCCCCGATTGAACATACTCATGTAATACAGTCAACCCCCGATTGTACATACGCCTGTAATAGAGTCAACTCCTAATTGAATATACTCCTGTAATACAGTCAACCCCGATTGAACATACTCATGTACTAGTCAACCCCCGATTGAACATACTCATGTAATACAGTCAACCCCCGATTGAACATACTCCTGTAATACAGTCAACCCCTGATTGAATATACTCCTGTAATACAGTCAACCCCCGATTGAACATACTCATGTACTAGTCAACCCCCGATTGAACATACTCATGTAATACAGTCAACTCCCAATTGAACATACTCCTGTAATATGCTCAACCCCTGATTGAATATACTCCTGTAATACAGTCAACCCCCGATTGAACATACTCCTGTAAATTGTAATACAGTCAACCTCCGATTGAACATACTCCTGTAATACAGTCAACCTCCGATTGAACATACTTCTGTAATACAGTCAACCCCCGAATATAGTAGGTTGATTGTTATAATCGACCATACTTTTATTTAAATTGGCTAATTTTGTAGATATTTGCAATGTAAACATACAGAATTAATTTATGCAAGCATGTCAAGATTCTGACAGCAGCAACAGGTTCTATTAAATTGAAGCGAGAGCCTGGAGGGAGGAATGGAGAACAGCTGGGCTGGTTCCTCCGCCCCCCCCCCCCCGCCCCCTCCGCACATATATAAATCTGAATGAAAAGAAGAGAGAGAAAAAGCAGAAACACCAAACTATCGAAACTTTGCAACCTTAAGTGTCAGCTCACCTTTGTGTTGAGGAGGTGTACTTGAATCGCTGTGCCAGTTTGTCGCGCATCAACTCGGCTGGACTGGCCTGACACTGCAAGCATAGTCGAAGTAATATTTACACAATGCCTTTATATAGAACATATTAAATTCTTATTAAATTCCAATTACACTTTCTCTCAGGTGATACCCATTGTAATAACTAAGTCTGATAACACTGATATTGGACTGGCGCCAGTCCATTATCACTTGTGTGTGTGTGTGTCTGTGTTTGTGTGTGTCTGTGTGTGTGTGTTTTGCCACTGCGTTAACACAGATTGAAGTAATTTTAGTTTGTACTCATCGTAACTGCTCACAGATTGAAGCCATTGAACAAGACGTTTTCATCCCCCGAATATAGGATTTTAGTCCTTCGGGCCTGTGAAATGGATATTGATTTCAGCTTCGCCTCGGCCAACACTCATACTGGAGTCTCTGTAACCCGATATCGCGCAATAACAGCTTAATAGTATATATCTTCACTAGAAACAGAGATCTCAATGGGACATCGTATCTGTGGTCAATGTCTTATGGATCAGTTTTAGCAGCTACCAAACAATAGAGAGTCGCATCAAATTTCCCTGCATTTCCACATAATATTTTAATTTTTTTTCCAGGCCTAAACACTTTAATTGGAATAGGCTTAATTATGAAAATTATCTATGTGATCTCCATTGGAAATGAACAAGTAGAACAAGTGTGCAAATAAAAACCAATATTAAATACTCGTGCAATGTAATATTGACAGAGTATGCATATAATAGAAAATTTGCAGATATTTAGTACATATATACATGTTTGTTTAATAGAACATCGGCAGATATTTAATAACAATAAGGGTTTCAGACAGTCAATGGGAATAGCCGCTGTTTATATCAACTCTCACAAGCTAGTTTGGAGTAACTTTTATTTTAAATAGCTACCTTTGGTGATATTTGAACTGAAAACATATCAAATTATTGTTGGGGTGCGTGTCGAAATACTGACACCGTAGACTCCAGCAGTAACGGCTTCTATCAAATTGAACTAGTACTTATACTATACGTCATTTGGTTTCGAAAATGTGATGCTTTCATCGGATACATCAATTTGTCTCGATCAAAGTTTGTAACGAAAACGCTACTACAGTTGCAGAAAAAACCTAAATACACTGCCATTTCTTTTTTCCCGTCTTTTGGCGTTTTAATACTCAGATTAGGACGGGGAACTAACTGTAACTTCTGTTATCGGACGCGGATGAAACCAATAACGCACAGCATTTTTACCGAAATGGTGTGTGCATTACATGGTCACAGTGTAATAAATTGGAAAAAATCAAGTTACACTTACATAATCATATTAAACAGAATACTTACAGATTTGGACAGCTTGCGGGGATCAGTATCGCTTGTCCATCCTGAAATATTAGAATAATCGGTCACATAAATAAAAGGTATTGTTATTGGGGGAGACTTTTGCAAATGGGAAACACTGCGCCTAGAGTGGGGATTGAACCCGCAGTTATGCCATTCCGATATGAACGCCTTAATCATACAAAGGCATATATAGTACCCCAACGGCCCCCCGCGGTTAAGGGATTGATGATGATGATGATGATGATGATGATGGCGATGATGCCGATGATAACCCAACCATTAATCTATCTAAGCTCCCTGATGCAATCAACCGGCCCACCATTTCACCATTGGGGAGGTGAGTGCACCCCACTACGCTAGTCCTCGACTGGAATTCTAAGTGGCATACTTTACAATTACAAAACTCCAGGTAGCACACTTCAAGTACATACATGGGGATGGTTCAATACTATACAGTGCATAGCTTGTATATTATCCTGGTCACAGCACCAATGTTAAAGGGAAACGTTGCACCTAGAAATAGAATGGGACCGAACCCACACTTCTGGCTAGTAACTTAACCATTAGTCTATCTGGCTCCCTGATGTAATCAACCTATTCGTCGCTACTTGGGTATGTATCATTTCCTTGTTACAGAGAATAACTTGATGTATTCATAAACTATTCGGATTCCCTCTTTACAAGCGTGCTGGTGATGGCCACCATACTGTTGCACCCTCTGGTAGCAGCAGTGTGAAGTAGTTTTGTTGAGTTTCCATTTTAAACACCAGGTGGCAGCACTGCACGCGCTATCCCTCACCACCTGTGAGTATGAAATGAACTGTCAATGTGCACGAACTCAGATGATTAATTCGGTCGCTGCAAAAAATAGATAAATGGAGAGAAACAGTGAGAGCATAAAAGAACACTCGCAAACATATACACCATGGTAACCGTGACCAAAATTCCACAGGTGCATAATTGTTTTAATTGGTTGAAAAAGGGTAAACATTTATTTGTTAGAATATACCATTTTTCCAGCCATACACGTTGTAGATATTTACACTTACTTATGAATATTAAGCAAGCCATGCATATATTAATATGTAAGTACGCATTACAAGAAGACCGGCGTGGATGATACAATCTTTATTACAATAACGTATATATAAATATGGGTGTAAAACATATATAATAAAGAGTATCTGGCTGGGCTGACAATGCCCTACCGATCAAGTAAAAATAAAAGTAATTCGTATGAATGTGTAGAGGCGTAGTGACGCGTCCGGCGCGCGCTCAGTGTATATATCGCTACAGCAGCACCGAGTAGCGGATTTTGCCGGAACCCCACGCGGTAGTACCAGGCACCACCGCGATGGGCAGCACCATGCGAAACCTACATCGGCATATACGTAGTATATGCTTTGCTATATAAAATAAAACACAAACTACTCCCGTGAGGGTACCAGGACGTAAAACACCAAGAAACAAACAAACAATGACTATGGTGTGTTTCATGGGGCATGCACGGTGAGCTGCTATCCACAACATTAGTTCTTGTCCCTGCCATCAGAGGTTGGTGGTGGAACTCCTCGATGAAATCTTATATTAATTCTTCCAGTACCGTCCGATGGTAGGTTGGTGGTGGACATCTTTTATACGGCATTTTCCACAGGGCATGCTGCGTAATGACCGGTTATATGTATATTAGTTGTGCCACTGCCATCAGAGAGTAAGGCTGTAATGGAAATCCTCTATAACTTATAAGACCATTTTCCACAGGGCATGCTGCGTAATGACCGGTTATATGTATATTAGTAGTGCCACTGCCATCACAGAGTAAGGTTGTAATGGAAATCCTCTATAACTTATAAGACCATTTCCCACAGAGCACGCAGAACAGTGAGCAGCTACCCACAACATTAGCTCTTCCGCTGCTGTCAGAGAGTGGATTGGTGGTAGAAATCGTCTATACTATCGAATAATAACGCTTCAATGATGGAGGAAAACAGATTCATGAACTCTTCAATAATGAGGCGGTGGTAATGGTGGAGGCTGCCCTAATTGTTAATGACAACTTGACGAGTATTACATTTACACTAACAGTTTACTGTCATCAACTTGACCCATTTCTGGGAATAGTTGGTTGTAGTTAGTGTCATGCAGATATCATGACGATCTCTGCGATATCTAGATACTCCTCTCCCTTTGGATAACAAGTTTAGCAGTATATGTGTAAATTACAATATTATTGGCATATATATGGAATATGTGACGTATAAAGTACATATATGCGAATATTGTTATGTGTGTAATTATCCTGTATCTATTGTTATTGTCACCTTTACTCCTGTAACCATATGATAATATTTCCCTTTGCGTTACTGGAGGTTGGTGGCCAGCCTGGAGGGCTGGAGGTCTGCTCTTAAGCAACCCCTTCCCCTCTTTCCCTCCATGTGACACACCGCTTCCCAGTTATCGGCCCGTTTTGCCACAGATTTTGCTTTAATAAAGTGTGCGGTAGGTCTTAGGCCAGTCAGAGTATTAGGCTCGATCCATACTCATCTTGTTGCCTCCCTTTCATATGGATTCAAAATAATAATATTGCACATCATCTCTCAGGCCAAGGGTCTGGTAGCGTGGCAAACACTCCCTCTCAAGGGTACAACCTATGGAAAAGGTTATTCACACAAGGACAGCGGTACAATATCATTATTCATTGTCTCCAATAATATGACTTAACAACGATTTCAGCACTGATATCTAAAACAACCAGTCCTGGTAGAGTTTGACCATTTTAAGCCACCTCCTTAACCGGTATAGCGGTATATAGCTGCCCTCTGTGTCCCCCCCCCACCACCACCCACCACCACCATTCCCTCTCGGGTCCTCTCGGGCAATGTACTGGCATGGGACAATAATAACATACTGGTATTATTTTTCCATCTCCATAGTAAAAAGCCTCACAGCTGCCTAACAATATATGATTATTGGTGACAAATTACTATGAGCTATGAGGTGTAAATGTGTGAGATGTGCAGTGTGAGTTGAGGAGAGTTTAGCTAATGCTCAGTTCATATTATGTCCAATACTATGCTCAATATGCCCAATACTGCACCAGGTTAGTCCTAAAGCGAACACTGCATTCAGATAATGGTAGGCCCAACATCACTTGTGGTTAACACCATGCACAACAGTACATTGGGTAAATGACAGCCAAAGAGGCAGCATTATACCAGTATAAGATTGCCGAGTGTAAATATTCTACAGGAAAAAACACACAGAAAAATCCATGTGTCGCTGCAAGCCTCAGTCTTAACCAGGCTATTATGTTGGCCGTCAACGGGATAAAGAACCTAGTGGAACTACGGATACTGTTTACCTGAAAGAGCTCTGTCATGCAAAGTAGTTGTCATTTTCTTTACAGATATTAAGTCTGCCTTAATGAATGCACACAGTAGCAGCTTACGGTGAAGTATTCTGGGGATTAGGAAGGCGATACTCCGGCCATTCCACGTAGGAATAAACTCTTTGTGACGAGTCATAGGAAATGGAAGGCATGGTTATAATTTTCCTAATTTAGTTTTCTATTGATTATTATATAGTATGAACCTTACATTTTCAGGAATTATTCGTTCTTCCCCCACCCCACAAATACGTCCATGGTTACCATTTTATGACGTCATCAAAATAGTGGTTGTGGGACATTAAAATGGTGGTTTTTCTCAACAGTCGGACCGCCATGTGGACATCCCTTTTCCATTGGTGGGTCACATTTATACATTAATATGTCATAAAAGTCGATTGCTGGGCTGGGGGAATTGGCAGTGTATATCTACATTGAAATCGAGAATCCTTAAATAGACCCTTCTTACTTGCCGATGGACGTGAAAGTAATAAAATGCTCACAACAATAATGAATATGTTCCATACAAATAATAAAATGCTCACAAAAATAAACAGTGTAGATATAAATAAGAGATAGACATTATCTATACAGCATTCTAGTAGTAGTCATGCATGATCTCCACTCCCACACGGTGGCAGTCTCGACCCTGGCTGTGTCAGAAGAACCAGCAGGTGGCAGCACGCTACGGGGGCAGTCCCGATAGTGGACTGTTCCACCCCGCACTCACAGCCCCTCCCCGTTAGAGATTACGTGTTACTCAGATGTGCAGTGGTAGCTCACCCTTAGAGTTAGACCTAGGCAGATATCACCCCAAAGATTGATGACCAATGTTCCCCCGCTATAGCAGGTGTCCTGTCATCTAAGAGACTTTAAAATGAACCAAAGACAGTTTGTAGATTGAAAACATGTCCGCCTATGGCAGGGGTTCGCCGATCACTGGGGTCGCTGAAGACACGAACGACTGTAGTGCCATTACTGGTGATTGCGCATGCTGACAAAGAATTTCTACACATGCTTAAGAAGCGCTACACTCAATTGGTTCGCAGATTGGGGGGAAATTTGCACGGATATGGCTGCGGTGATGCAGACTAATAATTAATGATGAACACCCAGATAAGGATAAATATGACAAGTGCTCGGTCGTCTGCGCATGCGCCGCGGCCCTATTTAGGGGGTGTGCTCCTAATTAGGAGACAGTCGGCCGCTAATCCCCCCTGGATGTGGGGAGTGTCCAATCCAAATTAGGGAGATAGGCCTTCAAGATAAATCTACCATAGCCGTGTTAGAACTGGCATCGATCCAAACACGAGTATAACATTAACAATAACGAGAGATGGAAACCAGGGTTGAGTAGTGATACGCGTTACCTCTTGCTGGTACGAGCGTGGCAGTGGCAGTGAGAAACATGATGTTGAGAGATCATCACATTTAGAAACAATAGACGGGTTCGTCATTCCAGCGGCGCGGTGCATTGTGGGATGCGTGGAAGAAAAACAAACCCACGTGAAGCATATGGTGCATGCTAATACACTGGGTGCAGCTATGAAATATGCTAGTTTCACCTCATCTCAGCTCTTGTTTGAAACATAGAATACCAACTAAACAAATATATATAATAAATTAAGATGTTAATCTTTTATCCAGCATTGCATTTAAATCAATTTAATCAACACATCATATACCAGATGCATTTAGATTTAGACAAATCTGGCCACTTAGACTAATGTTAGAGCCATAGCCAGAGTCAGCTTTACTTATTTTATTCATGTTTTTATTTATATCCTATGGTTAATAACATTTGTTGGGCTAGGAAATGGGTAAGGTTAATCAGACATTTATTATATATTTCTTTGAAACAGGTTTCTGTTGACACATTTGACATTTGACATTTTAAGGATTCAAGCGACAAATCTATTTTACTTGTTTTCTGTCAAATATAATTTATTGTTGCGCTTTCCAGTTAAAATATATCAATTCATATTGAGTAGGGCATTATTATAGGGGATGTGGCAGCCTGTGTGTGGGGGAGGGGCGAATTGAATTATTGCAATGATGGCAACTTCATTTGAAGCATGGTAGTCATGGTTTCATTTCGGCCTGGATGGCAATTGTCAGTTGTTGTGGCTGAACCCTTCAGTTGTATCGCCGAACAAAATACATGGGTCACCTTTTTCTCTCATTCGATTTGCAATATTAAACTGTAATGCAAACGGAAGTCCTAACGGTTCAGATTAAATATCCACCAAATTTCAAATAAACTGGATATAGCAATAACAATATTCCTGTAGAATTTACTACGCCACATTAACAGAAACAAGTTGCACAGATAAAACTAACTCAAGACCGCGTATATAATACGTGATCTACTGCGGGGCCTAATACTAGTAGTAGCTTATATGGCGTTGGTTAAATCACGGTCATGGGGGATTGAAAAGCACAGTAACCTAGAATTACCCTATACACCAGGGCCCGTATGCATGGGGCGGTGCTAGCGCTCCAAACCTGTGGGTAAAGGCGATCTCCGGGTTAGCGGTGAAAAGTCGGTATGCATGGACCAGTGTTATGCAAACCCCGGGAGTTAAAAGTCGGGTAAGCTAACCCCATTCTGTAGCAGGTATAAGGGTGGTGGTAGGGACCGACTTGGGCCAAATCTATTGAATGCGATCATATTTAACAGAATTACATACGCAATAAGTGAAATTTGATCAATTTAACCCTAAATTCGAACCGCTATTAAGGCTACCGCCACATTGGCGGCGATATTAATAGTCGACGAATGTAAAGTAAACAAATTGCCACCACCGCGACGTCGATATCCATACTGGCATAACGCCAGCGGCAATGTTTTATGCCCAAATCTATTCAATGCGACCATATTTAACAGAATTACATACGCAATAAGTGACATTTTATCAATTTAACCCTAAATTCGAACCGCTATTAACGCCACCACCGCATTGGCGGCGTTATTCATATTGTCGAATCGACGAATGTAAACAGGCACAGAGGGATTTCCCAAATCTATAAATAACTGCTAGGATAGGTTAACGTCTCCACGCTTTGGCTCCGTGCATACCCCGTGACCCATTTCTCACCAACGGCGATAGCTACCCCAAACTCGGTCCTTACAACCGGAGCTGATAAATAATTCTTCATGCATACGGGCCCAGAGCACATTGACATCTTAGTGTTCCAGTCCACTACCAGAAGCGACTCACACCACCTGCCAATACGAGTGTTTCTGGAACTGGAACTAGAAATGTGCCGGACAAGTTAATTAGTCACCCTACACATACGTGAACGGACATCCTTTTAACAAAGAGCAGCTAAATTATGGGTGCCTATTGTGCTGACCACTCCATTACAAAAAACTTTACTATATTACTACAATTATTATAATCAAATAAGACGAGCCTTATTTCATTGTTTGGTACAACCTAATCTCTAGGATAGTAGGAGTTACTTAGGGTCCAACCATGGTGTGAGGGTCTCTGGAATTAAGCTGTGGCTATTAGTATCAACTAACCCTATTGACTATCCTCAGTGGCATAGGCTATTACAGACTCAGAAAGTAGGCCTAGTGCAAACCTGTCCATCACTGAAAGTAAATTTTAAGATTTTCGATTATGCCTTATAACCTATGTATATCCAACATTCCCTTTCTTGTATGACATCATCTTTTCTTGTGTGGCATCACCTTTTCTTGTGTGACATCACCAAACTACATGTAGGCCTACTACGATAGTACTAATAACTATGGTGTACTCAGATATTAATGGTGCTTGGCATACCAATCCCAACCTACTGGGTTAAAACTCAAGCATCCTATTCTAAGTGTCACCTTTCATTAAGACACACAGCATGACCAGATATTTAAAGCTATAAGCAGGTGCTTAGGTCATTTGCATCTGACAGACTTATTATACTTGGAAATAATTCATTTTATTTGCAACAACAATATTGGCTCAATTGTAAATAGTAAAATTCTTATTTCACTTTCTGTTGGATGAATGATATAATTGTATTGTTTCATCATTAGCTCGCAAGATGCCTGCCCAATGGCATCATAAGAGTATGCATTACACATCTCATAAAATCGTTGAAGAATGAGCTTCTGTGAGATTTGATCATTTTAATGGTTTATTCTTTTAATAGTCAGCTTATCATCTCCTTTAAGCTTAATGATACATTAAGGCATCAGAGATAAGTTTATGCAGTAAAGTCCCAGGGCTTGTAAGTTATACCCTTTAATATATATAAGGCTTAAATGAAAAGTAAAAAGCCTATAAAAATAGGGATCTTACTATTTTTCTTCCTCAAATTTTCTTCAATCTCACTACATTGTTCTCCTATCCAGTTTTCTTTAGCATTTTCCATGCACCTCTTGATGTTGGTGTTCATTTCCTTGAACTTCTAAGATTGTTCAGCAAGCTTAGGCTCAATCATGTTGGATCCCTCACTCTGATCAGAGGCCACTTATTCTCAAATATATCAAATCAAAATGGCAACATGAATGGGTTGAACACAGGGGTCTCATTACATAGCATAAAGGATAGTCTGCCCACCATCTGCTGGCAGTGTAAGTTGACTTATTCACTAAGCCTGCCATCCATTGACAGCAATTTACAAATGTGTGCTGCCTATAATATAAGTTTCTATCAGCTCTACCGATTACTACCATCCCTTTCCTACCGGCCCTAACAATTCCTGCCATTCATGTCCTGAATACTGTGGATACCACTGGAACATCCAAACATTAATTGCATAGCATTACCCCATGCATTGAAGAACATCCTCACTTGATGCCACATTGGCCACTCTTGGCTTCCTCATTCATTTTACTTAAGAGAAAACTACCTGTTGAGTGCACTGAGTGTCAATGCCCATTAACAGTCGGACATGTTCTGCTCGAATGTGTAGATTTCATGGCCTTGCGTCAACACTGTTTTAATGTAAATAGCATGCGAGACCTTTTAACCAATTTAAAACGCAAACAAATCTTCTGAAAAATGCCTCCTATAATATTGGCTATCTTTTGTGATTTGGATTTCACTGTCAATTGACAGAAGTCTAGCCACTTAAAAATTGTATCAGAGATTTTGCTATTAATATTATTTGATATGGATCTAACCACTTCGGAATTTCAGGTAAATTTCAAGGTAGGTATGTGAATCACTGAATGTAATTCAAAGCTGCATAGTCCGATGAAAACATCGAATTTTCAAAACCAAACCAATTATCTAGATTTGATTCTACATATCTGAGATACTGATGCACTTATTAAATATTTGTCACCACATAGAAGGAAAGACTGGGGCAATTTAAGATAACCTGTTTCTGCGGGAGCCTATGGTGTCAGAGTTTTGGCATACATGCCTAAACTAATTTTGCATGTTTGCACTTGAAATATCTCAAAAGTTAGCCATTTTAAATCAAAGTTACTTCAGCTAATATAAGGTAGGTTATAACGATCAACCTGATATGTTTATCACAGAAAATGACAATAACTCTAAACCATCGGACTATGCAACTTTAACAAAACTGACAAAATAGATACAACTAGCTTTTTATCATTAATATCGCAATTGTGGCCGACACGGCCTTAAACCATTGATTGGTCGGAAATGATTATTGAGATGATCACCATGGTGACACCACTAGTTGGATTTTGTATTGAATCTGGTATGTATGTTTGTTGGGGTTTTACTAACCTAGCAACATCTAAGGTTATACAAGGACTGGCACCAACTTGTGTCTCCGCATTCATGGCGATTTCATAAGGCTACCCCCACTGGAAAACCAAGCAGCCGGGACTATGACTTTATATACCACTCAGCAACATTTTCCTGACAGCCAGTCCTTCCCATATCCTATTAATATCACACGCCAGACTTGGCAAAGACAAGTGTTAATTTTGCGAGTTAAAGATTTCACTCGGTCGGCACTCGAACCCACGACATTCCGTTTGGGAGTTTGGCGGTAGGAAAGTGTATATAGATTAATAAAAACATAATATATTAATGAAAACTTAATAGATTAGATTAATGAAAACTTAATAGATTAGATTAATGAAAACTTATAGCTATTTGTGATTGTACTTGTACAGTTCATTATCACATAAATGAATGAGTGATATTCTTAACTGTTTCAGTCCTTTTGCTTCATAATTTCATTGGAAACCAGAACAACTGTCACGGTAACCGTGCACACACATCATCAGCATCATCATCATCATCATGCTGCTGTCGGTCACGATGCGACAAAGACTGCTTTCATTACTTGACTGCTGCTCTCCATTTAGCTCTCTGCTGTGAGAGTTGCGTCCATGAGTCGGTCTTAATGTCTCTCAGCTTCAGGTTTCTCTTGATGGTATCCTTGAACCGGAGACGAGGGCGCCCTCTCTTTCTGTAACCAGAAGACAGTTGAGAATAGAGGATCTGCTTTGGTAGTCTGTCTGATGACATCCTCATGAGGTGTCCAGTCCACCGGAGATTCTTTTTGATCAGAAGATCTTCCATAGAGGGCAGCCCCGTCCGTTCGAGTATTTCCTTATTTGTCACTTTGTCCTTCCAGGTTAGCCTCATGATTGAATGCAGATGTCGCATCATGAAGGCATGCAGCTTTTTCACCTGTCGTCTGTACACTGTCCAGGTCTCGGCTCCGTATAGTAGTATGATTGCACGGTAGATCTTGCCTTTGACCCGAATGGACACATGGTGGTTGTTCCAGAGTCTCTGGCGTAGTCGGCCGAAAGATGCGCTAGCCTTGGCCATCCTCCTCTGTATTTCAGCATCAATGTGTCCATCACTTGATATAGTGCTTCCGAGGTAGGCGAATTACGGTACAGGGTTCAGCTTGTTTCTGTCAACCATGATCTCATCCTCTCGGGTTCTTGTAGAGTTGGGTTGGTACAGCACCTCCGTCTTCTTGATGTTAATCTTCAGGCCGAACTTCTTTGATGCATCGGAGAAAGCGTCCACTATTTTCTGGATCTCTTCAGCAGAGTGGGCAACGAGTGCACTCTCATCTGCGAATAGCAGCTCTCTCACCAGTATCCGAGTAGTCTTGGTCTTCGCTCTGAAGTGCACAACATTGAATAGGTCAGCGCTCTGTCTGGACTGTATATAGATGCCATCCCCCATGTCTCGGAAAGCCTTGTCAAGCATTGCTGATAGGAAGATGGAGAAGAGCGTGGGGGCCAGTCCACAACCTTGCTTGACCCCATTGGTACATTTCATGAAAGCTGCCTGCAAAAGTGTTGAAGTGCTGCTGGCTTTTGCAAGTTACCAGCGGCACTCGCTCGGGGAGCAAATAGAGGTTTCACACCGGCAAGAACATGTCAAGACAGGCGCAAACTATTTGTCCCTGCAGTGGCTGGTCGAGTGATGTTGGGAGTTCCATACATCAACCGCCCTTAATGCTGCCACAGTGACATGGTTTTCTGTTAGCGTTTGCTCCCTTAGCCTTCGGTTCTGTCAAGAACCTGTACCACAAGGCAGTGGTTTACAACACTGCAGGGTAGGGGTGTTAAACTCCCTGAGGTATTTCTATACCTGCATACCAAGGCAGGTATATATAGGTACACATACACATATATATACACGGATTAAACAAACAAAAAATGTCTTTGCAGTGCCACCAGTTAAATCAGCCTTACATAAATCAATGGTGGTTTGTATTTTTATTCGTGACATTTCCATACGGTACACTGGAAATAGCTGAGGCTGCCACACAGTGTTTGTTTGTTGTTGCTTTACGTTCTAGGAACATCTAAGGTCATATCAGGATGGGTACCGACTTGTGACAGTGCGCACTCATGGCAACTTTATACTATAGTGCTGCCCCACTGGGAAATCAGGCCGCCAGCACCCTGACCTGATATCCCACGCAGTCACCTTATCCTGGCACTGAGTTAACCAGTCCTTGCCCTATCATATTAATGGCGAGCGCCAGGCTAGGAAGCGACAAATATCAATTTTAAAGTCATCAGTTTGACTCGACCAGGGTTCGATCTCCCAAAACAGGAGATGGACACTAAACTCATTCAGTATAACCTCTCTAAATCGACTGACCTTGGGACAGACTTTAAGTGGTCAATTTCGGGAGGTGGTCGGTTTAGGGAGTTGAATATATATGGTTACAATGACCCATATATATATATATATATATATATATATATATATATATATATATTATACACACACACACACACACACACACACACACACACACACACACACAACCTCCATAACCGACCACCTCCCCTATATCGATCGATCGATTTATTTGGGTCCCAACAATATCATTGTAACCATATATATTCAACTCCCTAAACCGACCACCTCCCGAAATTGACCACTTAAAGTCTGTCCCAAGGTCAGTCGATTTAGAGAGGTTATACTATATATAGAGAGGTTTTACTATATATATACATGTATATAGTATAGTTATAACTCTTGTTTTCCCCAGGTACAAGCCTCGGATAGTCGTGGGCTAGGGAGAAGGAAGCAACATCCGGGTTCAGCAATCTTCACCTAATTATTCAGGATAAAAATGAGCTTAATGATGGAAATCTAATGTTTTCATTTGGCACAAGCGAACGTAATAGTCGTGGTAGGGTGTGGTGGGTGGGCCCTACTATCCGACTATCCGAGGCTTGTACCTCGGGAAAACAAGAGTTATCCATCATTTGTACCCAGGTAAGATTCGTATAACTATACTATTTTACCTCGGTACTAAGCCTCTGGCTACTCGTGGTCGAGGGAGACCTTTACGTAGCCTCATTTTTATCCTTAATCATCTGATGAACATGTTAATGTATCAGTAGTATTAATAAAACTTTGTACATCTCACCCGATCTTGTTAGTTGGTGAGTAGGCGGGTTGCCACCCCGCTTGTCTTTTCTAGTCGTTTGTTGTAATGTTTTGCAAACGACCTGGCTGTCTTCCAGCCGGCGTGTGTCAGAATTCTCCTTACTGAGATTCCTAACTTTCTTGCTTTGGAGACCATCACGCCTCGTGTAGAGTGCGAAGCATAGTGTTCCGTGTCTATGCCTGCCAACTTTAGTATGATAATCGTCCATCTGGCGAGCGTGTCTCGTGAGATGGCTTTATGTGGCTTAATGAAGCTCACTAAAAGCTGCTTGGAATTACGTATTCCCTTTGTCTTGGATATATACGCCCTAATGGCTGCTACTACGCATAATTTCCTATCATGTGGGAAACTCGTTAGATGGATAGAGGAGAGTGGATCCCCTGTCCTGTTTGATTTTAATAGTTTGTCCAAATCAAACGTGGCCTCCTTCTTGTCAATGTTGAGGCCCTGTAAGGAGAGGGCCACAATTGTCTGTCCTCTATGTCCAGTTACTAATAGTAATAATACTGCTAATTTATAGCCTAACCGTTGGACAGAGAGAAGTTTATTCTCAGGCCAAGACTGAAAAAGCTTAAATACTGTAGAAACATCCCAAAACCGACTATATTTCAGTTTTGGGGGGTTCCTTTCATACACTGATCTCATGATCCAATGAATGACTTCTAGTTTGCCAATTGTTTGTCCGTCTATTCTTGGCAAAATGACGGAAAGTGCGCAGCGAGCTGCATTGATGGCACCGTATCCAAGTCCATCATCCTCCATCATGCGCAGGAAGCGGCCTACTTGCGCGATGGAAGGTGCCATCGGTTTAACTTTATGCAATAAACAATGGAGGCCCCATCTCTTTAGGTAACTAGAATACAATTTAACAGTTCCTGGCCTCCACGCATGTGAAATCAATCTTTCTTGGGTGATTTTATCGAGCCCATATTTTTGTAAATAAGTACTTATTTTTGTAAATAAGCCCGTATTTTTGTAAATAAGCACCCGTAATGGGTTGTGGACACGTCCCCATGGGTTGTTACTTTTCCCTGATGTAGGTTTATTGGCCCTCTTGGGAATCTTAAAAAGTCTTTGGCTTCCCATTCCACTACTGCTCTCCATGGCTGAGAGTTCCAGTCCGGCACTATTAACACTGCGTGGGTTTTGTCCAGCCTGATCTTTCTGGCTACTCTGCTGATTAGGCTGAATGGTGGAAAAATATAGTAAAATGCGTTATTCCAGATCATAGAAAAAGCATCCACTCGCCAAGCGTGTGGTTCTGGATGCCAAGATACATATTTATCAAGTTTTTTGTTCCTACGAGAGGCAAAAAGGTCTATGTCTGGAATTCCCCATTTATGACAGATTGTCTTAAATATATCGGGACTGAGTGACCATTCCAAATGATCATGGAAATGTCGGCTCTTATTGTCGGCCAATGTATTTAGTGTGCCTGGGATATGTGCGACTGTTATCCACACTTTTTGTTCCTCTGCCCAATCCCAAATGAGTTTTGCGATGGTGTTGCATGCTGAGGACTTTGTACCTCCCATGTTTCGGATGTAGGCCATTGCCGTAGTTTTATCAGTTAAAACTTGGATATTAAGTTTTTGTATTTTCACTAGACTCGTTAAACCTAGGTAGATGGCCCTTAATTCTAGAACGTTTATGTGGTCATCTATTTCATTATCTAGCCATCGGCCCCCTGTGGCCTAATTATCCCTGTGGGCGCCCCAACCCTCTAATGATGCATCAGTAGTAGCTGTGGTGTTGGGTTCATCCATGCGAATGGGGTTGTTGGAATTAATTTAATGTTTTAACCACCAGTGGATGTTTTCATGTCCTGACTTGGAAATCGTCATTAGACATTCGAAATTTCCTTTAGCTTTGGTTAAGGCAATATTTTTATCGATTTCAAGGGATTTAATGTGTGCCTTGCCGTACAACACCGCTGGCGCGTAAGCCACCATTAGTCCTACAAGCACCACTACTTGCCTTATTTTTGGTCTTTTCAGTTTTAACAACTCAGAGGTTGTGGTGGTAAATTTTTCAATTTTGTCTGGTGTCAAAAAGATTGTCATCTCTTGTGCGTCTATAAAGAAACCCAAAAATTTTAATAAGGTTGTGGGTTTTAGAACAGATTTTGTGTCGTGAATGTAGAACCCTAAATGGGTCAGCATGGTATATAGATCTTTTACGGCTAACTGGCAATCTTTTCCAGTGCGTGCTACAATAAAAGAATCGTCAATATATGGGAACATAACATGGCCTTTTTTGGCCATTTCAGCAAATACAGGCTTTAGTAACATTGTGAATAGCCATGGTGCGCAAGCTAGGCCATTTGGTAAACATGTAAACTGGTATAATTGGTCTCACCAAATAAATCTAAGAAATTTTCTGTGCGCCTCGTAGATTGGTACCGTATAATAGGCGTCTTTAAGGTCTACACTTGCCAGCCAAGCACCCGGCATTACTAGGTCACGGGCTGTCTCTAACGAGAACATTTTGAAATGTTTATATTCGACTAAATTATTAAGGATAGTCAAGTCCAAAATCATCCTAATATCTCCATTAGGTTTGGGCCTAGAGAATATATTTGAAATATATTCTTCATCAGTATGGTGAACTGCGGTAATGATACCTTTAGTTTCAAATTTCGTAACTTCTAGATCTAATGCTAGTTGTTCGTCTAAAGCTAGCCGGTAAGGAAAAGGCACTTTATCCTGTATAGGGGTTTCTATGAATGGAATGAGGACCCCTCTAACAATGTCTAGGACTTTCTGATCTTGTGTCAGCTGTTCCCACTCACAAAGATGGTTTGCAACATTTCCTGCAGTAAAAAGGCTTACACTGGGCTGCGTTGCAGGCTCTACTTGTTCCCTGGTTTGGGGAACTGCTTCTGGGAGGGGTTGTCCCTCCTGAAGGGGCGGTTGCCGTCGTTCCAGCTGTACTGGTTCCTCTGGCCGCGTCCCCTGGGCTGGTAGCCGTAGTTCCTGAATCGGCTGGTCGGTTGGCCGCCCTCAAAAATCTGATCTGGCCTTTTTGAATTTGGACACATTAGAGTCCTTCTTGCCGTCTAGGTGTTTCGACTGCTTGGCCTGAGTTTCGACCTGTTTGAACGGGTACTGAAGCTGGCCCCCAAACATCTTCGTATGGTCCAGCGGTTTCCCTTTGATCGGCTTTGGTGCCAAGAAGAGGGTGTACTCCTTGCCGTCGTTGTCAACCACTTTCTTTGATCGTGCAACTTGTTTTCCGGCGTCGGTCGTTACTGATTTGAATACATTCTCGAAACGCCGGTAGGAGAGAAAGTTACTGGTGGCTGTCAGAGCAGCGATCGCCGAGTTCATATCATTTGTGACTGTAGTGAACTTATTTCCGGTCATCATCCGGTTGGCTACCGGCATGATTGTGGCGAGCGCCACCAGCACCCCCTTGTGGACAGTGTGGAGACAAGTTTAAAATTTCTTTCTGTCTTCGCTCATTGTCACGTCCTCATCCATCTCTTTGATGGTTGCCTCTGGGATCCCTTTGATCCCAGTGTATTGCTCCGCGAGCTTGCTCAGTGTCTCTGCGGGCTTGAAGGTATCAAAATGTCCCTTCACATTCCTTCGCATCAGAGAGCAAGTGTTGATTTTACGCTTTTTTACTGTCCTGATTTTCTTTTCCACCTTTACCGTAATGTCGGAAAACGTACCGGCATGTGGGTCGTCCGACTCGGAGTCCGTTGTTGTTGAGTCGTTTGAGGAGTCAGAGGACGATGATTTAGCTTTCTTCTTCTTTGACTTCGACTTCTTCTTGGTTCTCTTGACTTTCCTGATCTTATTTCTGGCTTTATAGTACTCATCTCCTCCTGATGAGTACTTTTTGGGGTGTTTCCGTTTCCTCCCCAAGGCCACCTCCGAGTCTGTGGTTTGCTGGTTGGACAAATACTCCCATTCGGATTGTTCCGACAAGGAGGCTTCGGCTTTAGTAGACTTGGAAGACGGTGTCGGGAGCAGCTGTTGCAGCTGCTCACGGATGAGCCGAACCATCTGCTCATTCCCATCCGCTTGGGAGGGCCCTGGCTCAGGTGACCGGTCACGTGACGCGGTGGATTGCCGTCCAGGGGTCGCGTCCCCCTCACTCAAGGTGTGTGGTACACCCTTGTTACCCAGCTTCACGGCCATCTTGAGTGGTCTGCAAACCCAAAAGGGGAAGATTAATGACAACTCAAGGAGCATCTGAACCAGTGGAGCAGTGCTATAACTTATAAGGTGCCATAGGCACTAAACGGTAATAAAACTGTATTTACACCAGTTTTACACCAGGCGTGAAAAGCTAAGGTAATTCGAAGGTGTAACGGTCGGACGGTCGGACGAACCTAACCGAACCAACGAGGGGTCGGGACCAGTGTACCGTTCCCGCCCACACTCTCTGTCCCATACATTTCTCCCTCCCATGGCTACAGCGCTGACGGATTGGAGAAATTGATATGAAACTCGGAGGTACGCCTCAGAAAAAACTAACGTAAGGACGAAATGGCTCCAGCCAACATGTCTCTCCGTTCGGCAACGGGCGGCAAAAATAAACTCTATCTAAGCGACGAAATGGCTCCTGCCAACATGTCTCTCCGTTCGGCAAGGGGCGGAAAAAACAAAATGGATGCCTCAGTCTCTACTGCACTGGATAAAAGCACAGCTTTGCATTTAAGTATGAAAACGTGAAACCAACTTATAGAAAAGTTGATAGGCATGTGCTATAAACATTCATAAACATCATTCTCAGTTTATGACTCGGTACTTACGATAGAACTGAGTAAAACCTTGGTAAAAACTGCTGAGCTGCTCATAACATCCTCCAGTTATGAGCGGAATATGCTAATTGCTGAACCCGGATGTTGCTTCCTTCTCCCTCGACCACGAGTAGCCAGAGGCTTAGTACCGAGGTAAAATATATATATATATATATTTATTTATAGGCAGTGGCTACCCATACGTGACCGTATGTGTAGAGTTGAAGTCTAGGCATATGTGCGCATGCGCGGTCATTCCTCACATGTCTTTATCAGTTGCTAAGCGTATGTGACCGTACTGATAGAATCGAAGTCTAGGCGTACATGCACATTGCTTAAATTATAAATATATATAATAAATGTGAAGATTTTAATTTGGTGGAAATAGCCCTAACCCTAACCCTACAGATGCGCGCGCAGCGCACGCACATATGCCGAGACTTCAACTCTACCCGTAAGGTCACGTATGGGTAGACACTACATTATTTATACACTAGTGATTAGGCATAAGGATGGGAATAATGACTGATTTCTGTAATTATTTGAAAAACTCACCACCAAGTTTGGCCCGAAGGACTGTGTCAATCACCCGACGATCATTCCATCGATAGGGCGCTCCTGGGCTGTCCTCACACACCCTCTTCACGTCGGGGGGTGCCATTTTGTAGTTCATTCGGATCGAGTGTATGGATTGTGGGGTGCTGCTCTGAGGGGTTGTAGGAAGCTGGACCATAGAAGGTATCTTCCAGTGGCCAGTGTTGAGGTCAACATCTCCCCCAACAGACACAAACCCATCACCGGAGCTAAGAAAGGCGTCATCCCAACGGTGCGGCGCCGGTGGGCGATAATCGCCAATATCGTTGTATTTTTTAAAAGCTGGGTCTAATGAGTGAGGGACTTCCATAAAAGAACGGACATCCCTGGGGCCATGTAGAGGCGGAATCTTCCTCTCGCGAATCTGCCTTTTGGCCTCCATTTGTTGGACGTCATTATAACCTGCCGTTCTGACTCCGTCGGAGTGTAGGAAGGTATAAAACGAGGGTCTTAATCGGAGGAGGGAGTCCGACAATATCAGGTCCTTATGCGAAGAAGCCATCTCTGCTAAAAATGATAACCTTTCAATTAATACTGTACTTAACGTGTGAAACTGCTTTCAGAACGACGTATTCGGTCCAACTTTTTGTTGTGATAGACTTGTCAACGGGCACAGCAATACAACTTCAGTCCAGAGCTTTCCCGAATCGATATAAACTACACTGTTGCCATTGACGACGCCCGAGAAACTCCTTATATGGGAATGCTCGGCCAATGGCGGATCACCGAAGTGGTGGCGCGGCGCATAAAACTGCTGCAGCCGGGCGTTTGTTCCACCTTCTATCTCCTACCCTTCGCATTAAACCTCAACCAAGTAGTGTGAACACACTAAACCGACACTTTCGGAGGGGTGTGTGTACAATCAAAACATTGCGCTTTAAAAACCGGATGTTGGTTTAAGGAAGTAGCCGACTGCTACAAGTTCAGTTGTAAAGATGGCGGCAAAGCGAAGACACCAAAACACGTCGGCTCCTGAGAACGGTCGCACGAAACAAAGTTTACAAGTGTCAGGAAAATCTAAAACAGTCAAGAAGAAAGACAAAGAAAATGAGCAACCATGTGAGGATGTTACTAGTCCGGTCCAGCAGTGGAACGCAGCGTACGTGACACTGGTTGCGGCATTAGGTGAGTTGTTTACGTCGAGATCTGGCGCGGCAGGCGGGAAGGCCTGCTCCTTCCCTGCCGTAGCAGCACCGCCCCACTCGGTCGGCGCTGCCGCTCCGGCCCTAGGCCGCCTCTCCACTGCTGTCAGAATGTAAACACAGGCTACCAGCGCCAACCTTCCAGATCTATGGAGGCCCTATGTGGGTGGGGGGTGAATCCACGTGAAGTTTTACCGCTAACTATTAGATTAGAGTGTTTGAGCTATATCTCTTGAGCTCGTGCCAAGTCAAGTGGGAGACTCCGCTAGTATCAGAGCCCATCATGATGTGGTGAGGATGCCTTGTTCAGTTTTGTCATGACTCATGTGCAGTAACTGAGTAATGAGTTTGAATCTGCTGGCGTTAGCTGGGTGTATCCTGGAATCTGTGGTTCATCTGGTATTGTTGTTAACACCTTGTCAAGCTGCCTTTTGAATGATTGTACACTTGAGTTTGATTATAGCCTAGGTCCAAGGCCTATTATAATTTATAGCTGTATCCTATTGATTGATTGATTTCTAATGTAAGCTGGCATTGTAATGAAGAGCTAGAAAGACTTCCTTCCCACAGGCACAGTGTTCTTGTTGATCGTGAGGCTTTTGTATTTATTGCTGGTACCTTACCAAGTCTACCATATCTTTTTGAATGATACGTTACCGAAACGCAGAAAGTGACATATTCCAAACTCCCTGTATTCAGCTACACCGATTAAAAGAGATGACACGTATTGTGGTTAGGAAACTGCACTATCAACTTGAATGTCTTTTACAAATGGCAAGAGCCAAGAAGCTGATTATCACTGTATCAATATCACTGTGTAGCCTGTAGCCAGTGTAGGTTAGCGCATAAGCCACTCGCCCATTACTTCTCTTCAGTCAGCTCGCGACCAGATGCTCAGCCACGCCCCGCACTTGGCACATTCACTGATAGCGCATTCAGATTCTGTTGGAGTATGCAGAACAGCTCTCGGGTGGGGTTAGTTGGCCTAAGAATCGGGCCAAATCTCACAATGCCGATAGATAGGAAAGTTCCAATAGAGCTAGATCTTCAAACCTATATACTTCATGTTTATAGGCTTATGCTATTGTCATTGTTAGAGAGTATCTACTAGATGCATTGTCTAGTATTCAATCCAGGGTTATGGTATATCCTATCTATTTGAGGAAGTGTTATGTATTGGCAGTCTATGAATGTGTGCATGGACTATGCAGGAGACAACACCTTACAAATGGGTCTAAGCAGTATAAAAGCCTATATCTGTCTGAAATTATACACTAATAATTTATTATGAATAATCACAGAAAGTATTTACAAAACTAAGTATACTGCTTACATTGTTATACCCAGTAGGGGTATGCAGTTTAATACAATCTGTTGCACATTCCTTATATATCAAATTGTAGTTCTCGTTGCGATTTATTATTCTCCCTAATTTTAGGAGATATATAATTTATTTTACGCAAATATCTAATTAAAGGCTCAAACCCCTAAATAATAACTTACAATAAAATTACATAGATTGCTCTGCTGTCACAATGAAACCATGTCGCCGGTCCCAATACTAGTAGGTATGCATTGTCAGTCTCCAGCTGCATGCTCTCTGACTGGCTTTGGATAAAATTCAATAAAATTGACTTTCTTCTCCATTCTGAAATGCAGGGGCCAATGGTCTGCGTCTCAAGGTACCGGTGGCTGTTGGACACCGCCACTCTGACTGAGTCTGTATTTTGTGAAACTTACTCAATTCCCGTTATAGTATGGGTAAGCAATAGCTGTGTCATGCCCCAAGAACACCTAGAATCAGCAACTGAGTGTCTGGAGATCTTTAAAATATTGGTTAAAATAATAACACAACACTAAAAGAACTCTCTTGTATGGTATTTCTCCAAAGATCAATTTTAATATGATAAATGTTGGGACATTCTTATATTTAGCTATTTGTTCTCTTTATAAGTTTATATCCACTCCATCTCATTTCCTTATGTACCTTGGCATTATTTCAAATTTATGCACAATATTGACACCAATGACAGGTTGCATAGTTGACTTGCTTTTGAGATAAATATATTAGTCTGATCATTGTAATCTACCATTCTTTATTTTATGTAACTTTTGATTATAAATTGCTAACTTTAGAGGAAAATGAACAATTTACTTTTGGTGCAGGCGCCAAAATATTGGACAACATGGGCTTCGACAGTAATATATTCAATTATATTGACTTAGTATTTCCTTCCACACACCAATACATGTTTGGTTTAATAGAAGTGCACCAGTATCTAAGTTAGATATTTAGAATGAAATCTACATAAATTTTGTTGGTTTCGGAAATTTTGCGCTTTCATCAGACTGCAGCTTTGATATTCAATTAGAAGCAATGTAAAAGCCCTCTCTTAAAAACGTTTTTTTCGTTTTCCTTTTCAGCCGTCGCTGCAGGCTTATTACACAGGTGAGTTCACTTTGTTGTGGATGGTTCAGCAGCTAGCTGGCAGAGAACAGGCACAAGGGAAGGCGAGCTTATTGCCCATTCCCACAGAGGCGGGGGCGAGGCCACCGTTGGAGCTACTTTCCTGGACTACTCTGGATGAGAAACGTCGTCAGAATTAGCGCGTGGTCAATTATAGATGGTATAGAATTCCACCATGAACTCTGACGGTAGTGGAAGAACTAGTGTTGTGGTTAGCAGCTGTCTGTATATCATGAATTGTGCAAAAGGGTCTTGCCACAACGAACCCACCCACTGACGGCGATGGAAGAACCAGTGCTGTGCGTAGCAGCTTACTGTGTAGCACTCACTGGTGTTATAAAGAATTTCCACCACCAACCCACATGCTGAAGGCATCTGAAGAACTAGTGTAGTGGGTATCAACTGACTGTTCAGCATGCCCTGTTCTTATAGGGGATTTCCATCACCAACGGACCCTCTGATGTCAGTGGAAGAACTAGTGTTTTGGGTAGTACTAGCAGTGCACTGGACAAGATGCTCTGTGCAAAAGGTCATATATTGGATTTCTATCCCCGAGTCTTTGTCCTATCCTAGTTATCCTGAGTACCAGGCAAGGGTAGCAATAAGTATAAATTTTATGTTTTTTTTTCTTTGTTTGACTCAACTCACTAGGCCATCACTAATTTAAAGGGAGCTGCTCTTTCTGTATAGAAAGGAGCTGCATGTAGGCTGTGTTAGACGAGAGCTAGTCTACTCGAGTTCTCCTAGTTCGGAGGTAGTTTGGGAGGTTCTAGATTTACATTCAATCCTCAGGTGGGGGGGGGGCAGTACTACAAAGTCGCAGTGAGTGCGTGCTATCACAAGTTGTGACCCATCTTGATATGACCTTAAATATTACTACTAAGATCCAAAGCCACAACAAACTAACATTCTGCACCCCCCCCCCCCCCTTCCCTCTTCTGTCTCTGTAAATAATATTTATTCACCGAATAGGGCCCCCGCCCCGCTCCTCGGGCCAATGTGCATCCGTCATAGTTTACTCCCTCCCGGTGGTGCCAGTGTAGGTCAATGCTCAGTATATACCCCGAACACCAGCAGTTGAATAAGGGAAAGGCATCACTAACAGATCGACAACTATTTTAGTCCCCATTTCAACAACAATTTTTACTGGATGACTGAATGAGTTGAACGTTGGCTTCCCATGCGTCTGAGATAAAGTTTGCTCTCATTTGATACAAATTCGACCATTTCAGAATGTTGTATGAGTTTCAATGTGACGTACACATTTTTC
This sequence comes from Branchipolynoe longqiensis, assembly GCA_030323885.1. Lineage (NCBI taxonomy): Eukaryota > Metazoa > Annelida > Polychaeta > Phyllodocida > Polynoidae > Branchipolynoe > Branchipolynoe longqiensis. Next base: position 61,705,340 of record CM059196.1, read on the forward strand.
TTTGTGAAACCAGTTAAAGAATAAATTTCACGAATTTTTAACCATAAATCATTTGTTATATTAGAGGACTTCGGTTGGAAATAATGGTAAATTACATACAGTTGTGTTTGGATAATAAATTAATAGGACAGGTATATGTTAAATAACTACAGACTAACTAGAAAAATCAGCATGTATTATTATAGTAGAATGCAATATAAATTTATGAAATGAGCAACTAAAATGGTGAGATTGTTTGGTGGGTCTAATGGGTAGGCCTATTAATTATTATTCGACTGAATGATTATGCCCTTTGTTGCCAACATGGCGTAATGCACTCATTACTCGCTCCTACTTAGTGAATATTCTTGCTTACTGTAGTGGCTTCTTTTAAAGCTATATGAAGTGAACACTCTCTAGCCCCCCCCCCCCCCCTCCCTCTCCATCCGCCCATTTAAGGGTCCCAGAAGAGCTGATTGAGCAATGAGTGCGCGCTTTCAAAAGTCAGTACACATCCTGATATGACCTTAGATGTTGCCAGGATGTAAAGCCGCCAACAAACTGTCATTGGAGGGACAGTCAAATAAGGCAAAGACAGTTTTTACATTGAAAAATTCGAAGCCGCCAATGCGGCAGTAGCCGCATTGGCGGTGATATTAATAGTTATATTTTTGAATCGATGAATGTTTGGACCGTGTCATTTCTTCATATATGGAGACTGCTTCCTTACAGGTAGTTGCTTTTGCTAGTGGTTGGAGCACCTGTTTTGTGGTATGCAGTGTAATGATGTATCAACACAATGGATTCTGTAATGTAACTGACTTTATTGGTTCTCGACTTCGATCACGTCACGTCCTGTTATTGGGGGGGCATTCGGATACTTACATATCTTACATCTTCCCCTTTTACCAACAAGCAATATTTCATCATGTAACATCCACTCCAGCCTTTACATCATATCGCATTTATTCCATACAGACATTTCCTATTCACAACATCATTTAAAATAACCATGTGATAGGCCTCATGTGAAATGTGATACTACAAAATGTGATATTACGTTACTTACTAATGACGTCAATACCACCGATCCGTTGGATCAGTGTAATATTCTGAACTATTTACACTTTGGTGGATAGGTATTACGACGTCTGTCTAACAGTATTGCTTACTTAGTATCTATAACTTACTTAATAAGATGTTTTATTTTCGACTAGACGTCCGTTCCGATGAACATCCGTGCATGAGTGTTGTTCAAGATCGTCTATTCTTAACCGCATCCTATTGTCTACGTTCTTTATCTGACCTATCGGCGACGTGTGACGTCACCCTATGCCTGTCTGCGTAGTTGCCTCTTCTTATAAATCTATTAATGTGACCCTTCCTTGTTTGACCCATTGTACGTTGTCCTACGTGGCATTCATGTTAAAACGTTTCGGAGGCTTACTAATTCTACCATATCTCGTAGTGTAAGGTGAGTTTGTTGTGGGTGTCAGGATCCTCTTTGCTATTTTATCATCTACAATTGTTTGCGGGCATTTGAAAATAAATTTCCTGTTTCTTCTTAACAGATTTCCTTTGTCATTACGAATTGTATAATCCCTCTTTCGATTGCCACCCGTCTCTGTGATATGACCCAGCTCCCAATCATTATTATAATTTTTGTATCTAATTTTGTCTCCCACTTGTAAAGATGTATGTTCCCTGCCTGCGTGTTTGTCAAAATATCTTTTTTGGATCAGTTGCCTACGCTGTAATTGTATTGACTTCGATGGTTCTATTGTAGCTCTTAGTCAATTATTCAATATTGGTAACCGAGATCTTAAACGTCTCGACATCAGCATCTGAGCTGGTGATGCTCTTATACCTTCTAACGAGGTGTTTCTGTAGTTGAGCATGGCTATGTTAACATCAGTTCCATCTTTATGACATTTTCTTATCATGTTCTTGAAGGTCTGGACAGAACGTTCAGCCTGTCCATTACTTTGCGGGTGCATGGGATTAGTAAAGATTGATTCAAACCCATAATACACAGCAAAGTCATGAAATTCCCTGCTCGAAAATTGGGGACCATTGTCCGATACTACATATCGTGGAACGCCATGTCTACTAAATATTTGTTTGAAAACATTAATAACAGCCTTACTGGTAGTTTCTAACAATTCGACAACTTCGGGAAACTTAGAGTAATAATCAACAATTACTATGTAATCCTTATCCCCAACATGAAACAAGTCAACTCCAACTTTATTATATGGTATATCGGTTATCACATGGCTGATCAATGGTTCTTTAGCTGGCATTTTTCGACACTCTTGGCAAATATTACATCGGGATACAGTCTCTTCTAAGTTCTAACGTTCCCATCAGCCCTGGCCAGAACACCGTGTCCCTCGCTAATTGTTTGCTTTTTTATAATACCTAAATGAGCCTCATGCAATTTTTTTAACATGTCTGTCCGCATGGATCTAGGAATAATTATTTGTGAACCTCTTAACAGGACCCCTTCAGATATGGTTATTTCGTCCTTAAATCTAAAAAACATTTGAACATCTGAGTCGAGGGCTTTTCCCTCTTTAGGCCAACCATGTATCGACAAGTCAACAATTTTTTTCAGTGTCGGATCCAACATTGTTTCCCGCTTAACGGCTTGGACCACGTCCGGATCAATCCCAATGGAAGCTATTGATATGTCCCGGTCGTATAGGTCGTCAGGGGTCACACTTGATGTGTGTGCTCTCGACAGGGTATCTGCAAAGAATAATTCAGTACCCTTCAAATATTGTACTTCAATATTATAATTCTGCAACCTCATACGCATCCGTTGCATTCTTGCCGAGAGGGAATGCACCGGTTTCAACATTATGGCTACCAAGGGCTTATGATCTGTAATGACTGTGATCTCGTTCCCATAAATATAATCATGAAATTTATGACACCCGAAACAAATAGCTAACAGCTCCTTTTCTATTACCGCATACCTGATTTGGGTGCCATTTAGTGCTTTGGATGCCATTGCCACTGGTAATTTATCCTGGAACAAGGTAGCACCCAATCCAAATTTGGATGCGTCTACCTGCAGAACAATATGTTCTCTGCTATTGAAGAATCTCAACACTGGTGCGGTAGTTAATAAGTACTTCAAATTTTTGAAAGCCAATGCCTGGTCAGACTCCCAATGCCAAGCTATATCCTTTTTTAATACTTGTCTCAATGGCTTCGTTATATGCGCCATGTTGGGGATAAATTTGTGGACATAACCCATCATCCCTAAGAAACGTTGTAATGTGGGTTTGTCTGACGGGCTGGGCATGTCGACAATCGCTTGTATCCTGTCAGCATTGGGTTGGATACCTTCTGATGTTATAACATGTCCTACATAATTTACATTTGTTCTACATATCTTCGACTTTTTCGGGTTCAGTTTCAGGTTTACTTGAACAGCTCGCTTCAGAACAGCTTCTAATCGTGAGTTATGCTCATCAATTGTTGAACCATGTACCAAGATATCATCTGTGATAACATGTACGCCTGGGAGATCCATTAGAATAATATTCATCTCCTGTATGAATATATCTCCGGCTGTTTTGATGCCAAATGGGAGTCGAGTAAACCTGAACCTGCCCCACGGGGTGGTGAACGTGCATAATTTAGAGCTATCAGTGTCGAGTTCGATTTGCCAGTACCTGCTATTTGCGTCGAGTACTGAAAAATATTTGGCACCGTGCAATGTCGCTACCACTTCCTCGACAGTTTTTACAGGGTAGGGACCTCGTAGGATAGCTTTATTTAACCGTGTAGGATCTAGGCATATTCGTAATTTCCCAGGTTTCCGGACTATTGTTACAGAATTCACCCAAGGGGTAGGCTCGTCCTGTTTTATGATAACCCCTAGGTCTAACATCCTTTTTAGTTCAATTTTAACATCGTCCACAATTGCTAATGGCACTCGACGTGGAGGGTCGATTACAGGGCATATGTTCTTATCAATGTAAATCTTAGCATTAACTTTGATGAGCCCTAAACCCTGAAAAACCTTTGAATATTGTCTTACCAGTTGATCTGCGATCGCATCACCCTCTACGGCGCCCAAGACATCTAACCGTGCCAACAAGCCTAATTGGACACACGATTGTTTGCCCAGAATCGCGCACCCGGCGTCCGTAACTTGAAATTTGACACAGTGACCCTCGACATTAAGGGACACCTCCCCATGCGGGCGAATTCTATGCCCACCATATGTCACCAAATGACACAATGATGGAATCATACATGCTTTACTTATTTTATGGTACATTTCTAGCGGTAAAATATTTGCCTCTGAGCCGGTGTCCAATTTAAAACGGATATCTAGGCCACCGACACAAAATACAGTGTACCACAAATCTTTGTCCTCCATGTCACTAGTACACAAGGTGCCCACAAACAAGTCACCATTCACATCATCATTGCGAATGTCCCTTTCCTCGTGAGTGATGATGTCCTCCATCACATCAATCTCGTAGACAGCTGCATTCCTACCTGGAGCTTGCTGCAAACGGCACATCTTCACGAAATGTCCAATTTTTCGACATCCTAAACACTCCTTTCCTCTAGCTGGGCACGTTCCTGTCGCATGTGTATAGCCGCACTGATTACACTTGTTACCCGTTCATCGACTCGCTTGTTGTTGATATCGACCAGCTGATCGCCGTAACCAAGGAGACGTTCCTGTTGCAGGCCGTTGTCTGTTCGTATATCCCGTATTAACTGCATCGACTTGGTGTACGTCCCTTTGCTTCACCTGGGCAGATTTGATCTCGCTTAATCGACATAGTTGTATACATTCCTCTAGCTTGAGATCGGGCATCTGTAATAACTTGTTTCTTAATACATCATCCGTGACACCGCACACAATTCTATCACAGAGCAACGAAGATTCCAATTGTTCATAACAGCAATACTGCACTCGGTGTTTAAGTTCTCTAATAAACGAATCCATATTTTGTTCCGCCTGATTAAACGAGTTGAACTCATAACGAATGACTGTCAAATTCGTTTTACCTTCACAATATCATGCAAACGCGTCTACCAATGGCCCTATCTTGTCTTTGTCCGTGCCTTCCAGCGTGAACGTCCGATGAACTTTTTGGGCTTCCACACCCGCGATGTGCAGAAACACGCAGCATTGAATCCGTTTTGTTTTCGTCGATACACCAGCTGCTACCGCATATATTTCGTAAGCCTGTAGCCAGCACCGCCAATTTATCGCCATCTTCTCGTCCAGGTTCAGATATCCTGGTGGTTTCAACCCGTGAAGCGCCATAATTCGACCTTAACATCTGACACCATGTAATGATGTATCGACACAATGGATTCTGTAATGTAACTGACTTTATTGGTTCTCGACTTCGATCACGTCACGTCCTGTTATTGGGGGGGCGTTTGGAAACTTACATATCTTACATGCAGGTATTGCATTGCAGGTATAGCAAGGCAAATCGTCATTTTATCTCGTTGACAGTATTGAACTCAGACCCTCCCTCCACAAAAAAAGGAGGGAGCACTAGAGTAGCCTATATCAATGGGTATGCAGCTATTGCAGGTATTGCAATACCTCAGGCAGTTTGACGCCCCTGCCCTGCAGAGTTGTAAACCACTGCCTTGTGGTACAGGTTCTTTACAGAACCGAAGGCCAAGGGAGCAAACCCTAAACAGAAAACGATGTCACTGTGGCAGCATTAAGGGCAGTTGATGTATGGAACTCCCAACATCTCCCTAACAGCCACTGCAGGGACAAATAGTTTTGCGCCTGTCTTGACATGTTCTTGCCGGTGTGAAACCTCTATTTGCTCCCCGAGAGAGTGCCGCTGGTAACTTGCAAAAGCCAGCATCACTTCAACACTTTTGCAGGCAGCTTTCATGAAATGAGAGCGGCAGTCAAGTAATGAAAGCAGTCTTTGTCGCATTGCGGCCGACAGCATGATGATGATGATGATGGAGCACCTGTTTGGACGGTCCTACTCTTCCCATCTCTTATTAGGTATGTTGTTTGTTTGTATGTATGTACGTGAGGCGTGTGGATAAATATATGTGTGGATACCCATCCTGATATGGCCTTAGATGTTGCTAGGACATAAAACAACAACAAACAAACATCAATCTGAGCCAGTTTAACATGTGTGTCTGAACGCGACACACTTTGAAAATTCTGTATGTGTGAATGCGCCTATAGTTCGACCCGTGTAGTTCGCCTCATCTAAGTCGGCCTAATGCTGTACGTGTGACCACGGCTTATGACAAACACGGCAATTAGTAGTGGAAAGAGGCAAACCAATTGAAATTTAATAGAAAGATGAAGGCCAATTGAAATTTAATGGAAAGGTTGGTTTTTGGAGTTTTACGTCCTGGCAGTGTCTTGTGACAGTCTGCCCTCATGGCGACTTTATAGTGCTGCCCCACTGGGGAAATAAGTCATCGGTTTGACTGAACCGGGAATCAAACTCCCGACCTTTCACGCATTAACCATTAGGCTACCAAGCCCGGTTTAATGGAAAGAGGAAGACCAATTGAAATTTTCCTTGCTTAATCAACAAATGTATATTATATTTTACCTCGGTACTAGCCTCAGGCTAGGGAGAAGGAAGCATATCCGGTCCAGCAATTAGCATAATAAAGCTCTGGCATTATTTTTTTTACCGAGAACGATGGAAATTCGAGTAAGTACGTTGTTTTTGAGTGTTATTATGATGTATAAAGCAATGCACCATGTTTTTAACATGAAAGTAAAACTTTTAAAGTAGTTTTATTATGTTTTTTCGTGTTATTAGTTGCCGAACGGAGAGGTGGCCAGCTGGAGCCAGCCATCATGTTTTTTGCCGCCCGTTGTCGAACGGAGAGGTGACTGGCTGGAGCCAGTCATTGCTTGGATAATCCTGGGTTTCTTTTATGGATTCACCATTGGATTTTATCCTGGCTCTCTGCGATGGAGTCCCCATATTTAGGCATACCTCCGAGTTTCGTAGCATTTTCTCCAACTTGCTGGCGCAGTAGCCGTGGGTGGGAGAAGTGTACAGAAGAGAGAGTGTGGGAGGGAACGATACAGTGGTCCCTACCCCTCGTTTGGTTTCGGCTTGGTTTGTCCGGCTGAAGACCTTACGACATGAATTTAGCTTACAAACGCCTGTATTAAAGCCGAGTAAATATGGATTTAGTACCTATATGTTGCTTTGCACATATTCCCATGAGTTCTGACAAAAATCCCCTTTGGTGTTTTGCAGACGAGCGAGATGGCCGTGAAGCGGAGTAAGACCGATGGATTGCACGTGCTCAGTGAGGATGACGCAACACCTGGAATGGGGTCAACTCACTCATGCGAACACTCGCCTAACCCGGGTCCATCTAATTTAGATGATACAGCCTGGACGAACAAGACATATCGGAGGAATCCGAGTGGGAGGACTGGTCGGATCAGGATACGTCCACGGATGAGGTGGACTTTTCCTCTCGAAAGAGGAAACGCAAAAGGAAAGTAGAATCGTCTGACGGAGACGAATACTACGAAGCTCGTGCCAATGCCACTGCAGTCAAAAAGACAAAAAAGAAGAAGAAAAGCAAGTCTTCTTCAGACTCATCGGCGGATTCAACGTCGACTGATTCAGAGTCTGACACCAAGCGAGTGGGCAAATATGCCAAATTCGGTGGGAAAGTGTTGAAAAAGATCAAGATTGAAAAGAAGAAAATATATACTTGCACGCTGATGAAGAAGACCATACGTGGACACTTCAACACGTTTAAGCCAGCCGAAGTAATCACGAAGCTGGCTGAGCAATACACCGAGATCAAAGGCGTTCCCGAATCAGCAGATAAAGAAATGGATGATGATGTGAAATTGAGTGATGACAGGAAAAAGTTTGAGTCCTGTCTACACACAGTACACAAGGGTGTATTGGCAGCTATGGTTCCGGTGGCAAATAGGATGATGACGGAAAATCTTATCCAAACTCTTATGAGCTCACATGGATTCCAGCATTGCCTTGCTGACAGCGACAAGTAATTTCTTGTCATACTGAAGGTTTGCGAACCTCTTTAAGGCGGTTTGCACCGACACTGGAAAGGAGGTAGTGCACTCAAAGAAAGTAGTCAACAATGATGGGAAGGAATACACGCTCTTCCTGCCTCCCAAACCCATCAAAGGAAAACCTCTCGACAAAACTAAAATGTTTGGAGGTCAGTTGCAATACCTGTTTAAACAGGTAGAAACTGCGTGCAAGTCAGGCAAACATTTGGATGGTAATAAGATTGACAATAACTCAAACTGTTTCCGAAAATCAAAACAGGATTTTCGAGGATGCCACACAGGGCAACGAGGCCGCTTCGCAACAGGCGGGAGCTACGGTTACCAGTCACGAGGCAGAGGACACAGGCAGTCATTCGGCTGGGATGATGGCAAACAGACCCAGCATCACCAGAAGCCATTCCCCCGTCCAGGGAACAAGTAGAGGCGGCTACGCATACAATAGTAAGCATCTTCAGAGGGGGTAACACTAATAACTATGTGTCTGAATGACAAAACGTTACAGATAATCAAACAATTTTGAGTATCGTACGGGGGGTCAGAATTCCTTTAATTACTGACCCAAAGCAAACTAGAGTGCTTTTTCCTTACCGGTTTAATTCAATTGAAAAACGAGAATTAACACGAACAGTGAATACATTTTGTGATAACGGAATTATAAAGTCGCTCATGTTGAAGGACAATTTATTTCTAATATAGACTAATTTTGGATTTAACCAAGTTAAATGAAATCGTGCAATATAAACACTTTAAGATGTTTTCACTAGAGACAGCAAGGGATCTAGTTACGCCTAATTCTTGGCTTGCGAGTGTCGATTTGAGAGATGCTTATTACACTATTCCTATTTATAAACAGGATAGGAAGTTGCTGCGATTTATTTGGGATGACCAACTTTATGAGTTTACATGTATGCCAAATGGACTAGCTTGTGCACCCCGATTACTTACAAAATTGCTAAAACCAATTTTTTCATTGATGGCACATAAGGGACATATTATGTTTCCTTACATTGATGATTCCTTTATTGTTGCCCACACAGAACAAGCGTGTCAACAAGCAGTAAATGATCTTTGCCAAACATTTACAAAATTAGGATTTTTTGTTCATAAAACAAAGTCAGTTTTTACACCAACAAAGAACTTAAAATGTTTAGGATTTTTTATTGACATGGTTTTTATTTTTTTATTGAGGCTGTATTTATACTGTCCATAGCATGTAAGCCCGGGTATCCAGGCTTGTTTTCAATGCTGGCCAGCTGTAGTGTTGGTGTTGTCTTACCAAGCAGTAGCTGCTGATAAGTTATTTGATTGTCTGCATTTCAGTAGCAGATAGATCTGATGGTACGTTTAGTAGCCTATGTTAGTTTTTTGTTTGGGCCCTCTTGGCTTTGAATTTTTGTTCTATTCTTATTACTATGTTAGTTGTTTTCTTAGGGTTCTATGTTGGTGTTTTGGGGTTTTCTGGGAAGAGTTTTCCGTTTTTTTCTACTTAATTCTATACCAGCCTATTTTATTTACATGTCCATAGGACTGTACGTAATAGGTGCTTGAGTTATGTTTGTTTGAATTTGATTTGATTTATATTGTTGTTGGATATGTTATCTGGCTTTTATATTTCCGGTTATCCCGCCCGGGGCTGTCCAGTTGGTGGACCGTGACATATCACCTGCCCCCTTGTGGTGCAGTTCAGTTGGGGTTCCCAGTTTTTATTTTGCACAAATATTTTTTGTACATTTTTAGATGGTTAAGATGACGATAACACTTACACCACAAAAGAAAGATGAGTTTAAAGCCACTGCAGAACAACTGCTTGCTTTGAATAAACCAAAAATTAGACAAGTTGCCGTTTTGGTAGGTTTAATGACAGCTTATGCTCCTGCTATTTTATAAATGCAAGGCTCACATTAAATCACTTGAAATTGATAAGAATTTAGCATTGGCTCATACCAAAGGAACTCTGAGAGAAAAATTACTATTTCTCAAGAAGGGATCGAAGATATTGAGTGGTGGTTAACACATTTGCAAAATTCACCTGACCCTATTGGAATGGGGGAACCAAATATGGTAGTAACTACAGATGCTTCATTAAAAGGATGGGGAGCTCATAGGGGTAACCAAGCAACGGGAGGACGTTGGCTCGAACATGAGGCTTCTGATCACATTAATGTGTTGGAATTAAGAGCTATTTACTTAGGCTTGAGAAGTTTGGTACGAGTTCCTAAGTTTCATGTACGGGTGTTAACAGACAACACTACGGCGATGGCCTATATTAGAAATATGGGGGGTACCCGCTCAAAAGTGTGCAACTGCATGGCCAAACTTATTTGGAACTGGGCACAAGAAAAACGGATATGGTTAACAGTGGCACATATCCCAGGCAGTCAAAATACATTAGCAGATAAGAAAAGTCGACACTTTCATGATCATTTAGAATGGTCGTTGAATAATAATATTTTTCACAAAATTTGTCAAAAATGGGGAAAACCACAAGTAGATCTCTTTGCTTCACGTAATAATAACAAACTCGAGAAGTATGTGTCTTGGCATCCGGAACCGGATGCTTGGGGAGTTGGTGCTTTTTCCATGGACTGGAATGATGATTCATTTCATTATATATTTCCACCATTTAGCATTATCAGCAGAGTGGTTTATAAGATCACGATGGATCACGCTCATGCCATTCTAATAGTGCCAGATTGGGACACACAGCCATGGCTGGCAGCAATAGCAATAGGAGTGAGAGACAGCATGAAAATACCAAGGGAAATAGGAAATCTTCAGCATCAAGGACCGCTTATGACACACGGAGACATGTCAACAACCCCATTGGTCACATTCCTTTTTTGAATAAATATTTAGAACAATTTGGACTTGACAAAATTACGCAGCAGAAGCTTACAGCTCATGCGTGGGTGAAAGGAACGGTAAAATTGTACACAAGTTATTTGAAAAAGTGGGGTTTACATTGCTTGATGAAAGACGTTAGAGTAATGAAACCAACTTTAGCGCAGGTCGTCAGGTTATTCAGAATGATTGAAGACGAAGGATTAGGATATGGTGCAATTAATGCAGCAAGATGTGCCCTCTCTATTATCTTAACAAGAATAGATGAACAGTCAATCGGTAAACATCAAGTAGTTACCTGGTTTCTTAGATCGGTATACGAAAGAAACCCACCAAAGCCAAAATATAATAGATTTTGGGATGTTTCAGTAGTCTTTAAGTTATTCAAGGATTGGCCTTCTAATAAACATTTATCTGTTAAACAGTTAGGTTATAGGTTAGCAGTACTACTATTGTTAGTAACTGGTCATTGAAGGACAGACTATTGTAGCACTGTCTCTAGATGGATTAGAGATAGACAGTAAGGAGGCCACGTTTGATTTGGACAAACTATTGAAATCAAACTGTACATGGGATTCACTATCTTCAGTGCATCTCACTAGCTTCCCAGAGGATCGACATATTTGTGTAGTGTCTACTATTAAGGAATATATATCCAAGACTAAAGGAATAAGGAACTCTAGACAACTTCTCATAAGCTTTATTAAACCACGCAAAGCCATTTCGAGGGACACACTCACTAGATGGACAATTACGGTGTTAAAACAAGCCGGGGTCAACACTGACCGCTATGCTTCTCACTCAACGAGAGGCGTGATGGTATCAAAGGCGAGACAGTCAGGAATCTCAGTTAAGAGAATCCTCGCCCATGCAGGCTGGAAGACGGCTAGATCGTTTGCTAAACATTACAACAAACGACTAGAAAAGTCTCGTGACCTGGCAACTCAACTACTCACCAATAAACAAGACAGGTGAAAAAAATATAACAATTGTTTATTGAAATGATGTTTGAATGTTTGTTAAGAGGATAAAAATGAATTTACATAAAAGTCTCCCTAGCCTGAGGCTAGCCAGAGGCGTAGTACTGAGGTAAAATAGTATAGTTATACAAATCTTACCTTGGTATAGATGATGGATAACATCCTGAATAAGTAGGTACAGATTGCTGGACCAGATGTGCTTCCTTCTCCCTAGCCCACGTCTACCGGAGGCTTGTACCTCGGGTAGACATGGTAGACAAATCACTTACATTTTATCCTACATATCCAACTAAGATACTGTAGGACTTATTATGCCATTATTGCTGCATAGAAGGAGGTCAATTTAATAGAACCTGTCACTGAGGCAAATCACACAATCTAATCCTATGATGTGCAGAGTTCACTTGTGCACACCAAATTTATTTAGGATGTTTTCACCTCAAACATCTCCAAATTGAGTCATATATAATTTAAAGAAGAAAAATGTGCTCCAAATTAATGACAAACCTAATAATGTATTAGAAAAAATATAGCAAAAGTCAAAAACATCGGATTAGGCAAATTTTAATAAAGGCACGGTCAGACGTTTAAGGTTAGGAGATTCCCACCCCGTAAAAAAACAAACCCAAAACATTTGTTTTACCCCCCCCCCCCCAAAAGGAAGAAAGCACCTCACTATTTAAACAAACTAGTGGAGGAGGGCACACATGCATGCATGACAGTCATAGCGGTTTCCGTGTAGTGTAAATAGAAACCCCTGGCGTCCAAGTGGAGACTTATTAAAAGGCCCCCGCCCACTCCATCATGCCGCCCGGGCAGCCTACATGTGGCGGCGAGCCGGGAGATCAGACCAATCGGCAGAGTGTATCTGAGTAATCTGGCCATCGCCTCCCGCGCCTGAGCAATATGCTGTCAATGTCGGGCTCAGCTTCCCGCCGTGTGTGAGCTGCTCGCACCGACTCGGAGCAACCACGTGATGGAATGTGTGTGTGTGTGTGATGTGTAATGTATTATGCGAATGTAATAAACTCCCACCTACTCATGATTATCGGGCGCGGTGGCCGCATCGGTAGAGCGCACGCCTCTAGTACAGGAGAAAGGCAGTTCAATCAATTCCCGGTTGAGTCAAACCAATTACTTACTAAATTGATCCTTGTCACTTACTAGCCTGGTGCTCGGCATTAATAGGATTTTTTAATTTTTAATTTTTTATTGACGAGGTATTTACTCTGCCCATAACATATAAGCTCCTGTCAGGGTGCTTGTTTTCAACGCTGGACAGGATAGGGAAAGGAGTTGTTAGCTCAGTGTCAGGATAATGGCATGATGGGGAAGCACTATAAAGTCGCCATGAGTGCATATTGCCACAGGTCGGTACCCGTCCTGATATGACCTTAGATGTTGTCAGGACGATAAACTCCAACAACCAACCAAACAACTCATTTTCTACCCCCTGCGACATACTTATTGCTGAACCTCCCACCTTACGAGGTGGTCAACGTCTGCGTGTTCGCCACATGGTGTTCTCCATAAGGAAGTTATGGGAATATATATTATACAGACACTGTTCACCTGCATGCATTTCCTGTTGTTGAACAACTTGCGGATAACCTTGTAGTATGTACTGTATTACCAGTTCTGCCTTGATGGCGTCACCTGTGGGTGGTTATTATGTCCATCTGAGCCGGAATTTAAGCACATACATACATACATACATACATACATACATACATACATACATACATACATACATACATACATACATACATACATACATACATACATACATACATACATACATACATACATACATACATACATACATACATACATACATACATACATACATACATACATACATACATACATACATACATACATACATACATACATACATACATACATACGCTCTGGAAGATTCTGTCTAAGAATAGCCTAACAACTGTAACAACAAATATATATATATTAGAACATTCTTGTAGTTGATGTAGAATTGCACTGGGTAGTTTAGGAAATGGCATCTGACTTTCAAGAGCCTGCAGATATCGATCACCTTTGAAACAGCAGCCCCACCGCCACAATCCAGCACTAGCACTGCCCCATCAGGAGTCTGCCAAGTTGGCATTATCCGCCACTGGTGCTGGGTGGTGGTGGAGGAGGAATCGAGGCAGTAGAGGCTGGGTGAAACTGGGTGGAAGGTGGGATGGAATTGGGTGTTGGGTGGAGGCTGGTGTGAAACTGGGTGCTTGGTTGTTGTTGTTTTACGTCCTGACAACATCTAAGGTCATATCAGGACGGGTACCGACTTGTGACAGTGTGCACTCATGGTTACTTTATAGTGCTGCCCCACTGGGAAACCAGGCCACCAGCACCATGACCCGATATCCTACAGAGTCACATTATTCTAATACTGTGCTAACCAATCTATCCTATTCATGCCGAGCGCCAGGCTAGATAGCGACAAGTATCAATTTTATGTCATTGGTTTGATTTAGCGGGATTTGAACTCCCGATCTTCAACACGGGAAGCCTGCGCTCTATCTATTCGGCCACCGTGTGGTCGAAATCTGAGTGGAGGGTGGGGTGAAACTGGTTGGAGGAGGCGATCCGGGAAATTATGGGCGGTGGTTAAAGGGCAGCAGGCAGTGAACCTCTATGTGAGCACATGCATGAGTGTGCGCACAGTGATTGTGCAGCTGTGCGCGTAGTGATCATGCAACTGTGTGCGTAGTGATCATGCAGCTGTGTGCGCAGTGATCGTGCAGCTGTGCGCATAGTGATCGTGCAGCTGTGTGCATAGTGATTGTGCAGCTGTGCGTGTAGTGATTGTGCAGCTGTGCGTAGTGATCTTGCAGCTGTGCACATAGTGATCATGGAGCTGTGCGTATCATGTAGCTGTGTGCATAGTGATCATGCAGCTGTGCGCATAATGATCCTACAACTGTGCATGTAGTGATCCTGCAGCTGTGCGCATAGTGATCCTGCAGCTGTGTGTGTAGTGATCCTGCAGCTGTGCACATAGTAATCCTGCAGCTGTGCGCATGTAGTGATCCTGCAGCTGTTTGCATCGTGATCATGCAGCTGTGCGCATAGTGATCATACAGCTGTGCATGTAGTGATCCTGCAGCTGTGCATGTAGTGATCCTGCAGCTGTGCATGTAGGGTCCTGCAGCTGTGCGCATAGTGATCATACAGCTGTGCATGTAGTGATCCTGCAGCTGTGCATGTAGTGGTCCTGCAGCTGTGCGCATAGTGATCATACAGCTGTGCATGTAGTGATCCTGCAGCTGTGCATGTACTGATCCTACAGCTGTGCATGTAGTGGTCCTGCAGCTGTGCACATAGTGATCCTACAACTGTGCATGTACTGATCCTGCAGCTGTGTGCATAGTGATCCTGCAGCTGTGCATGTAGTGGTCCTGCAGCTGTGCGCATAGTGATCCTACAACTGTGTGTGTAGTGATCCTACAAATGTGTGCATAGTGATCCTACAAATGTGTGCATAGTGATCCTGCAGCTGTGCATGTAGTGGTCCTGCAGCTGTGCACATAGTGATCCTACAACTATGCGTGTAGTGATCCTACAACTGTGTGCATAGTGATCCTGCAGCTGTGCATGTAGTGGTCCTGCAGCTGTGCACATAGTGATCCTACAACTGTGCGTGTAGTGATCCTACAACTGTGTATAGTGATTGTGCAGCTGTGCGTGTAGTGATCCTACAACTGTGCGCAGTGATCCTGCAGCTGTGCACATAGTGATCCTACAACTGTGCATGTAGTGATCCTGCAGCTGTGCATGAAGTGATCCTACAACTGTGCGCATAGTGATCCTGCATCTGTGCGCATAGTGATCATGCAGCTGTGCACGTGCTGAGAGGAGTGAAGGATCGTGAGTGGGTGTGCCGAGTCCTCCATCACACGTGGGGTCGCGGGTGACTGGGTAGGCACCGCTCAAGGCCTCTTCTGGCACGCATGGCCCGACGGGAGGTCACGCCGTACATATTTACACACACCATGTATATTATACTGCAAACCCTCACACACTCCCCAATAAGCAACCACCGCCAGTGTAATTCCAGCACCATGCTGGGCTAGATAGCAATCACTGCAATAGACATCCTTCTAATCCCCCTCTCCCTCCTCGCCAACTGACGGCAGTGACAAGAACTTGTGTCCTAGGTAGGACTTCAGAGCTAATGCATAACATAGTACCCAAAACTCAGAGAAGCTAACACAAAGGGATTGAACAGAATAGAAATATATAATATAATAACGTGTATCACATTTTTGGTTCCACATTAGATTGTTAATGATTCTGCCTTCCTTTTAGGGGGTGGTAATTCAAATAGTTATTGTGGACATGTATTAAGCATGTTAGCAATACTATTAGTATTACTACATTTATTTAATCTATCCCACAAATTGTATCCAACATTTGCTTATATGATTTTGTGTCAAAGTGAAAATATGACAATTTTAATATTGACACCATACATCTACCCAAACGTTTTTTTCAAAATTGTTCTTGTAAGAAGCAATTCTTTTGGCTTAAGTGTAATCTATACACTTTTGTTTGAATTTCTTGTGTGTGATAAAAATATGTTATGGATCTTTGTTAAAAGGATGTTATGCATGGATGTTACACAGTTAATTTTAACAGCTTTCTCAATTTGTATCAGATCAAAATCAAGAAGTGATTTTTCAATATTCAACTCTGACATATGCATAACACATAAACCTTCATATGAATATGGATTCTGCTATTATTTGGAATGTTTTCTGTTATTATTTGGCATGATTTCACTTTTGGTTTCCATGTCACAAAAGTGGTACACAGTTTCTGAGAACGACCCATATATATATATATATATATATTTATTATTATATATATATATTATAATATATATCTATATATCTATATATATAATATATATGTATAATATATATGCATCGTTCAGACACTATCTCATATACATTGCCATGACACCTCTAGTTGTGTTGGAGGATTATAGATATTAGCATGCTATAGCGCTCTCCAAGCTGAGAGATGAATAGGACCAAACACAGTCGGTCACCGTCGCTCTGGCTATGCTTGGCGAGCTCGGTAGCCGGGTGTGAGGATGGATGGGGTGGACACTGCTATCTCTCAGCCTCCCTTGATAAACGGGTGGAGGCGGAGTGTGGGACAGGGCAAAAGGCACTAGAACCCGCGAGGCCAAGGACAGGGACTCGAGAATGGTGGGGGTTTGGGGAGGGGGCGTCTCACGCCGCTAAATGGTGGGTGGAGGGAATGGTGGGGGTGGGGGAGGGGGGGGGGCGTCTCACGCCACTAAATGGTCGGTGGTTTTGAGTGAAATTGACTTTCATGGAATTTTATAGAAATAAAACCCCACGTTATTGCACATTCCTGGGAAAATATCTGTAATCGCAATGATATTATATGTGTAGTAGTTGTTGTTGAAATCCAGGAGGGAATTACCCATTGTTTAAGGATATTTAGGGTTTGAGGTTGCTGTTATTTATAACGCTGGAGGAGGATGAAGAGAGGGTGCGGGAAGAGGTGATGGTGAAAGAAGATGAGAAGAATATAATGATGGAGGAGGAAGAAGAGGAAGAAGATGACAGACGAGACTTGGAGGGGATGTGGAAGAAGAGAAAGAGGTGGTGGTGGAAGAAGAGTAGTCGAATATAATGATGATGGAGGAGAGGGTAGGGGAAGAGATGGTGATGAAAGAAGAGGAGTAGCGACTTTATAGTGCTGCCCCACTGGGAGACCAGGCCGCCAGCACCATGACCTGATATCCCACTCAGTCACATTATCCTGACCCTGAGCTAACCAGTCCTTGTCATATTCTAATAATGCCGAGCACCTGGCTAGGAAGGGAAAAGCATAAATCTTTATGTCATTGGTTTGACTAGATCAGGGTTACAATCCGCGGGTTCGAATCCCACAATCTACCAAAACGGGAGACGGACGCTCAACTCATTCGGCCATCCCGTCTGGTCGGAAAGACTACGAAGACGAGCCTTGGAGCTGGTGGAAGAAGAGAAGAGATGGTGGGGGAAGATGAGTAGAATACAATGAGGGAGGAGGAGGAAAAGGAGAAGTCGTAGGACAAAGGGATGGCAGAATGGAGGAGAATGAAATGCCGCCTTCTGCCGGGGGTCGCTCTATTGATTTCTGGCCACGAACAGACACATCTATAAATCGACCAACTGCTTGGAAATGTGCCTATTTCCTTAGTAAATCGAAGAAAAATAGCCCCTCCGACGAGAAGGAAAGCCAGCACACAAAATAAAACTGGCATCGCTGTGTGCTCTCAGCTACAGCCGGACATTACATACAACCTTCTTGGGTTTTGACGGCCTCCATTTTGAGGATGCCAACAAAATGGACAGTCCACCAAATCTAGGCACACCGCCACGCCAATGCCACGCGCCAAAGGAGGGGTGTGTGTCAGTCAGTGAGTCAGTCAGTCAGTCAGTCACTCACTCAGTCACTCACTCACTCAGTCAGTCACTCAGTCAGTCAGTCACAGTCAGTTAGTCAGTCACAGTCAGTTAGTCAGTCACAGTCAGTTAGTCAGTCACAGTCAGTTAGTCAGTCACAGTCAGTTAGTCAGTCAGTCAGGGAGTAAGCTACCATCGGACAGTATTCAAGCAGTTCACTAAATTGTTAAACTAATACACCTACTGTATAGGATTCGCGCACTAAAACTGGCGACTCGACCCGACCAGCTTCAAACTGAAAACGGGCCGATTTGTTTTTCGAATCGCGAATCGCAATCGTAATCGGCCGGTTTTAGCCCTAAAACTGAGGTTTTATGTGCGAATCGCAATCGCTAGGTGTGCGCGGGGGGGGCAAGTCATAGCGATTTTTGTGTGCGAAACAGGCAGTTTTAGCTTCGTACAGGTTAGGTAGGTGCACAAAACGGTAGGTTGTTAAACTAATGTAGACGCTACCTTCTTTATTTGCAATAAACTCACACAATCATGACATTTTCTGTCATTAAATATAGTCCAGTAAATTGCACTGCCATCTCAGGTAAGGAGCTAAATAAACAGATAGGCATGGGTAGGGTGATGACATCACTTAGGTGGGAGCTTAGGTGACGTAATGGTTACACTCTATCCCGCAATGCGAGTTTTCATGCTGTTCTATGTGCAATATTTCCCATTTTCATCGCGTCCACGACAGTAGTAAGAACAGATGACATTTACTGGCGCTATCGCAGTTGAACTAGAATTACCTGTTAAGTTGACCGTGAATTAATATTCTGATCCCGGTTATACACACGAAATGAAGATCAAAATGAGCAACGGGACTGATATATCTTTAGGTGGGGTTGATGGAGTGGGGTGGGGTGGGTGGTGAGGGGCAAAGTTAGATTTTATTAGAGCGAATATGTTGAGCGTCCGTCTCCCGTTTTGGTAGGTCATAAGGATTTCGAACCCTGGTCGAATCAAATGAATGACTAAAAAAGTGACGTATCTGCCAAATTTGGGTTCTTGGACTTCTGAAGTCCCGCTACACAGATTGAGTACGTGCAAAAGTGCTGGAACTGATTTCCCAGTAGTATTGTTTATGAGGCCCAGTTCTACAGAGATGTAAATACAGACCGGTGGAATCACTCATTGTAGCAAAGTTGCATCTGATACATGCAACATTGCTTGAACAAACTGACCTGATGCCATGAGATATAGTCAAGGTTATCTTTGCTGGCAGAATGTTGGTATTAATAAGTAGTAAAAATAATTATAATTATATAAAGGGTATAAATGAAAATATGAGAGAAGTGCGGCTACTGACCAACGCGTTTAGTGCCTGCAACAAGCGGTGGTGGCGCGTCAGTCACGAATTTGAGTCGGCGGTTAGCGCGCGACTCCAATTTCAGTTGCATTCGCAATATTCAAAGCAATATTCAATATTCGATAATAAAGCAATAATCATCATCATCATGCTGTCGGTCGCAATGCGACAAAGACTGCTTTTATTTCTTAAGCGCTGCTATTTTGTGTGGTTGTGCATTTCATAAAAGCTGCTTGCAAAGTGTTGAAGTGCTGCTGGCTTTTATAAAGCAATAATAATGAAGCAATAATAATAATAAATTCATTCTACGTGCTTTATATTAGCATAATCCATTATACTCCATATACAGTATAATCCCGTTAAACCAAACATGAAGGGACCCTAGAAATGCGTTTGGATTAACCGATCATTGGTTTAACTAAGCTTTGGTTTATACTTTGACTTGGCTTTGGCAAAAATGTGGGTGCATTATGAATGTAATATACAATGTATGTGGACACTTTGATTAATATTTTTATGTATGTACAGTATAACCCCATTAAACCTATCTCAGTCAAACCAAACAATCAGTTAATCCAAACATTTTTCGGCGGCCTGGCAAAATACTACCATTTATCATATAAAAAAGTCTCAGATGACCTTATAACCACATGAAAGTTTGGTTTAACCCTACCGGAAGTGGCCTGGGGCCCGACAATTTTGTTTGGATTAACCGATTCTTTGGATTAACCGACTTTGGTTTAACCAACTTTTTTATATGATAAATGGTAGTATTTTGCCGGGCCGCCAAACAATTTTTGGATTAACCGATTGTTTGGTTTAACCGAGCTTGGTTTAACGGGTTGTACAGTATATGGAACCAACGTATCACATCATTCATTGTTCTCTCTCCCTATACATAGCCATAAGGGGATAGAAATGCGAAATTCTATGCAAAACAAGACCCCTCTGCTTTGTTTTTCCAACCAGGCCTTTTCAAGTGCAGGTCACATGACAGGGACGTCACTGGTCAAGGAGGCAAGCAACACTACGAGACTGGTTTAAGAACAGTTTATGCACTCCTTACAAAGAAAAAAAAAAGAAAAAATGAAACCCACCCCAAAACACCTCAGCTTCGATGCTTTGGATTTTCACTAATCCATAACCGGTCTGATCTCAAGCTTTCTGGATTATGGATGGTCTAGCCTGTAAAATACAATATTATCTGTCTTCAGCGACCCCTGTGGTCGACGGACCACCGCCAAGTGCGGACAACTTTCCGATGTACAGGTCTTTTCTTTCATTTGACTGCCTGTCCGATGACATGACACCTGCTATGTCAAGACAACATTAGTCTGGATTCAGAGTTGTCTCTTAGAGACAGACACTAGTCTACTACAATCATGTCTATAAGATTATATATATATTCTATATATATATATGTGTGTGTGTGTGCACATGTTTGTGTGCACATGTGTTTGCGTTCTAGTCTACTACCACTACTAGATGTACACTAAAGGAGGATCTTGAGTTATGGGTTTGTCAGGAATAAACCAGTTTGTTCTGTGGTTATCCTCCTACCACACCCACCACCACCACACACATAGGTACACACACAGACACTCCCTCTCGCCCCTTCATAGCACTCGTGTTACGGGGCCACGTTTCATTAGCGTGACGACACGCGTGTGTTGTGTTTTCACGGTGGGGGCTCCCTTTAGTAGCAATTCACCGATAGGTGTTTCAATCCACCAGTCTCCCTCCTCCACACGTCGCGCGCACACTCACTAACGCAACTACATACACACTCAGTCACGCGCACACTCAGTCTCACTCACTCACTCACTCACTCACTCACTCACTCACTCACTCACTCACTCACTCACTCACCCACTCACTCACCCACTCACTCGCACACATCATAGAACTGGTGTCTGAGCCGGGCGCGGTGGACGGATTGTTAGAGTGCGGGTCTCGCGTGCGGAAGGTCGGGAGTTCGGTTCCCCGGTCGAATCAAACTAATGAAATTTATGCTTGTCGTTTCCTATCCTGTCGCTCGGCATTAACAGGATAGGGCAAGGACTGGTTAGCTCAGTGTCAGGATAATGTGACTGAGTGGGATATCGAGTCATGGTGCCGGCAGCCTGATTTCCCAATGGGGCCGCACTATAATTAGTATAAAGTCACCATGAGTATGCACTGTCATAAGTCGGTACCCATCCTGATATGACCTTAAATGTTGCCAGGACGTAAAAGTCCAACAACCAACTGGTGTCTAGTCTAATGTAATGAATATGTCGTGATTTCTTACTCTGACTTTCAAACAGTGCGTCGCCAAGCTTGTGAAATTCATGTACTTTAACGTGTCAAGCAGCACCCTGCTCGCATTTACTGCATACTCATTTCCTATGGCGCGCTTACTTTATTATGCCGTTTCTTGTATTTATTTCCGATTTTTATTTGATTTTTGCATGCATTACTTGAACTCCCTCCACTCATCACCACCACCGACCCAATTTTCTACAAGTGACAATAGCTACCACCAGATGGCGCTGCACCCTCAACTTCCGGTGCAAGAGTGTCGATAACGGTCGATAGTGTGTGCTGGTGCCCGTTGCGGACGTTTTGAAAACAACCTCTGTACCCGAGTTGAGGGGTGGGGGGAGGTGCGGACAAAAATAGAGCAAAAAAACGCACCCTAAATTGGAACACCAACCACAGCAACAATTTAATTAAAATACATAATAGGTCGGAAATCAGGAATACACAATCTCTACTGGAATTAGGCTATTTTTAAAGGATCAATTATTGCACTCATCCTAATCCTAATCCTGCAAACAAAAGGTTATTCTTAACGATCTGAATTTGCTACAAGTTGCAATATTTATTATGTTGTGCAATTGGAAAAACATATGAAGTGACTAGTAAATGAATTTGATTCATGTGGATGTAATTTCTCAACGCCCTAGCACTGGTCTTCTGGCCATGGGGGGTTCAGTTATTTATATAAAATTTATTCCATTTGTTTGTAATGTGTAATTATGGGTATCACACATGATACATTAACTAAAAGAATATAAGTTGCAGTATTTATAATTACAATTTGTCATTTCTCTTCTTCTTCTTCTTCTTCTTCTTCTTCTTCTTCTTCTTATTGTTATCATTAGTATCACTGCGAAGAAGACCCATGCGGTGCCGAATCGGTAGAGCGCAGGCTGTTGGTGCGCGAGCTCGGGAGTTCCAATCCCACCCGAGTCAAACCAATGACTTTTAAAATTGATACTTGTCTGGCACTTGGCGTTAATGGGATAGGACGAGGACTGGTTAGCACAGTATTAGGATAATGTGACTGGGATATGGGGGCCATGGTGCCGACGGCCTGGTCTCCCAGTGGGGCAGCACTATAAATAGTACACACTGTTGCAAGTCGGAACCCTTCATAATATGACCATAGATGTTGCTAGGATGTAAAACAGCAACAAACAAAGATCATTGCGAAGAGTGGTCGACCTACTGGGTGGCAAACATGTGTGTACTTCGACGCTGGGTCGGGTCGAGGCAGGCTGGTTGAGAGAATGGCTCACATATCTTGCGCATGTGTAGACTGCTCTTGCACGTCATTCCCAGCCGGAACTGTGGTTTCAATTTTCTCTCTTATTTCCTAGATGTCCCACGAGTATTGTTTTCTATTATTGAAACAACAAATAATAATTTGAAAGAAAAGAAGAACCTACAAACAAGCACAGATAAAACGTGGAAGTGAGAACAGGTGGTGGCATCAGTAGGCAACTGGCATGAAGCCTACCTACTACGCAGTAGTTTGCTTTATATTGACTTTAGCGCATTACTCCAGTGTTGGTGTTAAACAGGTGGCGCCACCAGTAGCAACTGACACAACGCCTACTTACTGCACAGTAGTTTGCTTTATATTGACTTTAGCGCATTACTCAGTGTTGGTGTTATTGTTAAACAGGTGTCGCCACCAGTAGCAACTGACACAAAGCCTACTTACTGTGCAGTAGTTTGCTTTATATTGACTTTAGCGCATTACTCCAGTGTTGGTGTTAAAAGGGTGGCGCCACCAGTTGGCAACTGTCACAAAGGCTACTTACTGCGCAGTAGTTTGCTATATATTGACTTTAGTGCATTACTCAGTGTTGGTGTTAAATGGGTGGTGCCACCAGTAGGCAACTGTCACGAAGGCTACTTACTGCGCAGTAGTTTGCTATATATTGACTTTAGCGCATTACTCAGTGTTGGTGTTAAATGGGTGGCGCCACCAGTAGGCAAATGTCACGAAGGCTACTTACTGCGCAGTAGTTTGCTATATATTGACTTTAGCGCATTACTCAGTGTTGGTGTTAAACAGGTGGCGCCACCAGTAGGCAACTGTCACAAAGGCTACTTACTTCGCAGTAGTTTGCTATATATTGACTTACCACATTTTTCTAGTGTTAGTGGCACCTACAACTCCCACCATACAGTACTATGGTTGGGACACTGGAACCAACAGCAAAATGACCTACCCAGTAGTGAGGTAATACATAGAAGGGAGACATTTTGTCTTTCTTGTTTACTTCCTGACATTGGACACTTTGTGTGGGCGTTGGTACCATTTCTACATGCCCCTACCTCTTGGCATGCATCTCCAATTGAATATTGAAAAGTGGAAAATAGAAACTGGGAGCAGCTGCGGGCAGTCGCTGTTGCCTGCACGGCCTAGCGAGGTGCGGCTTGTCTAGTATCTATGCGGGGACTGTCTGCCAGGTTAGGCGGCCATTGTCAGTGGAGACGGTGTATAAAGTGAACCTGCCTCCCTCCCCCCTCTCTCCCCCTCCCTCTCTCCCTCTCTCCCTCTCTCCCTCTCTCCCTCTCTCCCTCTCTCCCTCTTCCCTCTCTCCCCCCTCTCTCTCTCCCCTCCCTCTCTCCCTCCCTTCCTACATACCGCCATCCCCAACGCCTTTCTACTTCCTATGCTCCCTCTTGTTCTCTTTCCCTTTCTTTGTCTCTCCCTCACGCTCTCTTTGTGTCTCTCCCACTCTCTTTCTCATACAATATTTCTCGCTTCTTCTTTTTATCTTTTAATCTCTTTTCTTCTTTTTTGTCTTCTGCTTTCTTTCTCTCTTTCACCTCACACACGCGGAATCACCACTAAACTTGGTTTCTCTGTATTCCGAGAAACAGGTATTCCACACATTGGTGACTAGGGAGTGAATGTACGCACTTACTGACTTAGACTTTTTTTTTTAAATGGTAAAGCCTAATAAGCCAGTGCTCTTGAGTCACTAGACTCTGTTAAATCAATTGAAAATGTGCTATCCAGCCATTACCCAACCACTACATCTATTGGGGTGACCTACTTGATGGGTGTGCCCCTTACTGTTATATATATATATATATTTTACCTCGGTATATAGCCTCAGGCTAGCCGCAGGCTAGGGAGAGATAAGCACATCCGGGTCCAGCAATTAGCATAAGCAGCTCACGGCGGGAGGACGTTCGCTGAGCTGCTCTGGCAGGATTTAACTACTACAACACTTTAACCAACTGTAAGTATTGCAAAATCACGATAAACTTCCTAAGGATGGGTTATAGCATCCAATTATGAAAGCTTAGAACTTTCTCAGGTCCGATTTGGACATGTTTTTGGTGTTATAAAAAACACAAGGTTAGAACACTTATGTACAGAACCGAAACCGATACCGCTGGATAGCGCAACCTGTATACAGACAGGCAGAGATGTTAACCCGAGTTGCATCTCCTAAGAAAATTCCTCCGAACCCTAAAAGAGGGTTTTGTTGGGGATGATCCTGGGTTTCTTTTATAGACTCCCCAGACCGGTTTTTGAGGCGAGCCTCCGAGTTTCGTAATATTTTCTTCAACTTGCTGGCGCAGAATGCCGCGGGTGGGAGAAGTGTACGAAACAGAGAGAGCGGGCGTGCCAATGGCCGCCCCTCCGTTTGGTTGGTTTCACTACCGATAAAACCTACGGCATACCATTAGCTTAACGGTGTAAACACGTTACTCTATACCATACGAATAATACCTCAACCCACTTTGGGGCTCACTTTGTGACCATGTTGAGACGATACCGGTATTAAGTAACTTTTTTGTTACAGAAACCGATGGCCACCAAGCGCAACAAAGTTCCGCCGGCAGCGGCAGAAGGCCGCGTGCCCTCAGGGTACGATTCGTCGTCGCCACAGACGCGGCCACCGTCCCCACAGCCAGGAGCTGGTCCTTCGGATAAGGATAGCGGAGACGAGGACCTAGAGGACAAGATCGTCAGGCTTATGGAGAAGTACAAACATACGCAACCCGTTTTACGGGTTCCCTCTCCTCCTATCCCAGACGACGACTGGGAAGATTTTTCGGATGACGAAACTGAATCAGCATTTGAGGTTCCGAAACTGAAAGTCAAGAGGCTCAAGAGACCCGTGAGTAGCTCAGGTGATGAATTCACCAAAGTCAACAAGAAGCGGGTTAAAAAGACCAAGAAGAACAAAAAGAAGAAGAAGAAAGACTCATCATCTGATGATTCAAATGACTCGTCCACGACGGAGTCTGACTCAGACACCGAAAGAGCGGGTGTCTATGCACGGATAGGGGCAAAAATTAAAAAGAAATGCCCGTTAGCAAAAGCAAAGCGGTTGCGTACTACAACCATGATGCGGGAAACGTTAAAAGGACATTTCCACACATTTAAACCCGCTGAGGTGATCAGTAAGCTGACCGAACAAATCTCAGGAATCAAAGGCGTTCCCGAGTCCATCAGCAAGGAAATGGATGCAGGTATCCATCTCTCGGATGAAAGACGGTGTTACGAGAATGCGTTGTGTACCATCCATAGAGCAGTGCTCGGAGCTCTCACTTCCATAACTCCGGTAGCAAACAGAATGCAAGCCGAGAATAAATTCTCGTCGCTTGCTCGCACCATGGATAAAGGCATTGCGCTGCTTACCGCAGCGTCAAACTTTATGACGTTTCGACGTTCGAGAACGTCTTTAAGTCGGTGACCACAGATGCTGGCAAAGAAGTTGCCAGGTCTAAGAAAGTTACGGACAATGACGGTAAAGAATACACACTTTACCTCCCACCAAAGCCAGTGCTCGGTAAGCCGCTGGACAAAACCAAAATGTTTGGGGGACAGCTAGCGCATCTCTTCAAAGCAGTGGAGGTCGACACGAAAAGCGCTAAGAACATTGACAGGGGTAAGAAGTTCGACAACCCCGGCAAATTCCGACGCCCCCGCTCGGATTTTCGCTTCCGCCGAGGAGGCAGGCCAGGACGCGGAGGTCCTTCCTTCGGGTTCAATCCCAGGGGACGCGGCAGAGGAGAACGACAGACCACGGGGTGGAACGAGAACCGCGGGTACAAAAGGGAGTTTACACCCAGACCCCAGTTCCCACGGGCAGGAGCCAAGTAGAGTCGACAACACAGACTTCTACCCTCAACACGGTGTCTGAAGAGACACAAACATATGTAAGCACATTTAAGGCAGGAAATATCCTGAACTGTTTACACAACTGGTGTAATATTACAAATGATAGCGAAATTTAGGAAATTGTAAAAGGGGTTCAAATACCCTTCACAGATTTACCAAAACAGAAAAGAGTTCCGTTCCCTTATAAATTTAACGCAGAAGAAAAACTACAAATTGATTTTCAGGTTTCTCTTTTTGAGACTAAGAGAATTATTGAACGAGTACAAAACACAGAAGGACAGTTTATTTCTAATGTTTTTTCTAGGCCGAAACCAAATGGCGAAATTCGCATGATTTTGGACTTAACCACATTAAATGAGTCGGTTACATACAAACATTTTAAAATGTTCTCATTAGAAACGGCGAGAGATTTAATTACGCCGGAAGCCTGGCTCGCCAGTGTTGACTTAAGAGATGCGTTTTACACAGTCTCCATTTGCAAAGAACACAGAAAATTTCTGAGATTTATTTGGAACGGTACCCTCTTCCAATTTACATGCATGCCTAATGGTCTAGCTTGCGCACCGCGACTGTTTACCAAATTGTTAAAACCTGTTTTTGCAGTCATGGATAGAATAGGAC
Source organism: Branchipolynoe longqiensis (assembly GCA_030323885.1). NCBI lineage: Eukaryota > Metazoa > Annelida > Polychaeta > Phyllodocida > Polynoidae > Branchipolynoe > Branchipolynoe longqiensis. The sequence goes on from CM059196.1 coordinate 61,733,052, forward strand.
ACACAATGTTCCCATACATAGATGATTCATTTATTATGGCAGAATCCTTTGATGAATGCCAAACGGCAGTTAATGATTTGTGTGCTTTATTAACAGATTTAGGATTTTACATTCATAACAAGAAATCTGTTTTCGTCCCGAATAGGGAATTAAAATGCTTAGAGTTTCTGATTAACACCAAAGCCATGACCGTATCTCTAACGGAACAGAAACTCCAGAAGTTTCACGACACAGCCTCCCAGCTGCTTGACATATCCAGGCCAAAGATTAGACAGGTCGCCGTCCTTATCGGGATAATGGTCTCGTATGCACCGGCTGTTCTTTATGGAGCCGCGCATATCAAATCTCTAGAAATAGACAAGAATAGAGCGTTAGCACGCAAACAAGGTAACTTCGAAAGACCAATGAACATTTCCCGAGACGGCTGTAAAGACATTTTTTGGTGGATAGACAATATTGATAACTCCCCCAATCCCATTCGAATGGGTCAATCCAACACGGTAGTTACTACCGATGCTTCATTACAAGGTTGGGGAGCTCATCGAAATGATGTAGCCACAGGGGGTAGATGGTTAGATAACGAAAAATCAGACCATATTAATGTTCTTGAATTAAGAGCGATTTACTTGGGCATTTTGAGTCTAATTAAAATACCTAAAAAGACGGTTCAACTTCTGACAGATAACACTACAGCTATGGCATATGTCAGGAATATGGGAGGTACAAAGTCAAAAGAATGCAATAACTTGGCACAGAGTATTTGGAACTGGGCGCAACAACATCAAATATGGTTAACCATATCTCATATCCCAGGTTCGCAGAACGTCCTGGCTGACAAAAAGAGCAGAGTCTTTCACGATCACTTAGAATGGAAATTAAACACAAAAATTTTCAACAACATTTGTCAACAATGGGGGTCACCTACGGTAGACTTATTTGCATCAAGAAATAATTTCAAGATTAACAAATATGTGTCATGGCACCCAGAACCATTTGCTTGGCACATAGATGCTTTCTCACTGATTTGGGAAAATGAATTTTATTACATTTTCCCCCCTTTAATCTCATTACCAGAGTGGCACGAAAGATAAAGATGGATCGGTCCCACGCCATTCTGATTGTCCCCGAATGGGACACACAACCGTGGCTAGCGGGAATAGTCTCGACAGCCAGCGACTGCCTAAGATTCCCAAAATCCCAAGGAAATCTAACTCACCAAGGCCTTCTGGAACATCACGGCAACGTAGCAACAACACCATTGCTTGCATTCCTTTTCTGTATAAATACCTAGAACAATTTGGTTTAGACAAAATTACACAAGAACGGTTGGTGTCGCATGCGTGGAGAAAAGGAACAGTTAAAATGTATACCACATATTTGAACAAATGGGGCGTTTACTGTCTTATTCAAAAGGTTAAACCGATGGATCCAACCATTGCCCAAGTGTGCAGATTTTTCAGGATGTTAGAACAAGATGGCCTCGGTTACGGCGCAATTAATGCGGCCAGGTGTGCTCTATCGATCATTCTCCCCAGGTTAGGGGGAGAAACAATGGGTAAACATCACGTAATACACTGGGTACCAGGGGGATTTATGAACGAAACCCACCTAAACCAAAATACGACTGATTTTGGGATGTGTCACTGGTCTTCAAACTGTTTAAGGATTGGCCACATAATAGATTTCTAGACATAAAACAATTAGGGTTTAAGTTAGCACTTTTATTACTGTTAGTCACAGGTCATCGAGGCCAAACTATAGTGGCACTTTCACTCGATGGACTGGAAATAGATAGAAGGCAAGCCACCTTGGATTTAACAACATTGTTAAAATCTAATCGCATAGGCGACCCTTTGTCATCAATTGATGTAACGCAATTCAAGGACAATCCAAAACTGTGTGTAGTTTCTGCGATTAGAACATATATATCCAAGACACAAGGAGTTAGAAACTCAAGACAATTATTGATAAGCTTTAAGCCACACAAGGGCATTTCAAGGGACACACTCGCCCGTTGGACAATTAATGTGCTAAAGCTGGCAGGAGTGAATACGGACAAATATGCGTCACACTCAACGAGAGGAGCCATGGTGTCAAAAGCACGCCTCCTAGGAATTTCGGTCAAGCGCATCCTAGCGCATGCAGGGTGGAAGACCGAACGATCGTTTGCTAGACATTATAACAAGCGTCTGGAGAAGCCCAGTGGTGTCGCACAATGACTGCTACAGCATTAAAGGTCAAAAGGTGAGAACATAAGCATAGTCACAAATAGTGATTTTAACAATGTTCCATACCAAACAAATAATCAGAATAACATAACAATAACAATGAAATATCAGGATAAAATGATATTACGTAAAGTCTCCCTAGCCTGCGGCAAGCCTGAGGCTATATACCGAGGTAAAATAGATTAGTTAGACGAATCTTACCTTGGTATAGATGATGGATAACTATTGTTTTCCCGAGGTATAAGCCTCGGCTAGACGTGGGTGAGGGCCCACCCTCCACACCCTACCACGTCTAGACTGTTGCTTGTACCAAGGAAACATTAGTATTTAAAAAAAATTATTAGAGATCATTTTATCCTGAATTAGTAGGTAAAGATTGCTGGACCCGGATGTGCTTACCTCTCCCTCACCCACGTCTAAGCCGAGGCTTATACCTCGGGAAAACAATAGTTATCCATCATCTATACCAAGGTAAGATTCGTCTAACTAATCTATATATATATATATATATATATATATATATATATATAGCAACGGAAGTGAAGTTCACCAACCTACATAACACTCACTCAATTTCTGAAATCCCTGGGCTACCTTCCTGTAACATTACTGCTCTTATTTGGACGAGTTTCTGGTTCCGTTCTCTAATGGCGGACTTGTGCATTAGTGGTGAAATTGGAGATGCTTGTCCCGACATCACATACCAGCCACCAGATGGCGTCCTGCAGACGATGAATGAAACCACAATGAGGGGCTGGTCCACTGCGGCGGGTTGCCATGCCGACCTAACAATCAACAGCTTAATGCTATTGATCTGGGAGACATGTCTCACACGCATGCACACACCGCCATACACACACATCAGCACACAAAGAGGTGGTCACGTGATTAGCAACGAATGCGCCTTTTCGGCAAAACATGCGCACATCGCTGAGGTTTCGCTTTTCTTGTCGGTGTTACATTCTTTGATTAAACAGATGAAATTTCAGTCACCAATAATGGGCCTTCCGGATTCTGCTGCTCCTTGTCCTATGCTAGTGATGCTGAAGTACCGGGCTAGGTAGCGAGAAGTATACATTTTTAAGTAATTGGTTTGACTCGACTGAAGTTAAAAAACCATGACCTACTAATTACTATATAATGGGAAGTGGGTGATCAACCAGTCACATCAGTCACATTATCCTTACACTGAGCTAACCAGCCCTTGCTCTATCCTATTAATGACAAGCGCCAGGCTAGGAAGTGACAAGTATCAATTTTATACATCATTGGTTTGACTAAACTGGGAACCAAACTCGCGATCTCTGCACGCGAACCCGGCGCTCTACCTATTCGGCCACCATGCCCAGTCTGCCATTCAGAAGGATTGGCAGGTGGCAGCATATCTACAAGGGTGGTCTGTATGAAAGACCGCTCCACCCATGGCTACAAGCCACCCCTGTTAGAGGTTATGTGTTAGTACTGTTACCTGGCTGGGCAGTGGCAGGTCTATTCTGGTTTAGGTTGAATAAACTGGGGGATGTCCCCATGGGTTGAAGCATCTACGATGTCGTTCTAGTATTCTGTCACATTACTATGGACTCTTGCTATTCATGATTAATTTTTAAAATTTAATTTTTTTTTTATTGAGGCTGTATTTATTCTGTCCATAGCATGTAAGCCTGGGTACCCAGGCTTGTTTTCAATGCTGGCCAGCTGTAGTGTTGGTGTTGTCTTACCAAACAGTAGCTGCTGATAAGTTATTTGATTGTCTGCATTTCAGTAGCAGATAGATAGTCTGTTGGTACGTTTAGTAGTCTATGTTAGTTTTTTGGGGCCCTCTTGGCATTGTATTTTTGTTCTATTCTTATTACTATGTTAGTTGTTTTCTTAAGGTTCTATGTTAGTGTTTTGGGGTTTTCTTGGGAAGAGTTTTCTGCTTTTTTCTACTTAATTCTATACTAGCCTATTTTATTTACATGTCCATAGGCTTGTACGTAATAGGTGGTTGAGTTATGTTTGTTTGAATTTGATTTGATTTATATTGTTGTTGGATATGTTATCTGGCTTTTATATTTCCGGTTATCCCGCCCTGGGCTGTCCAGTTGGTGGGCCGTGACATATCACCTGCCCCCTTGTGGTGCAGTTCAGTTGGGGTTCCCAGTTTTTATTTTGCACAGATATTTTTTTTTTGTACGTTTTTAGGTCAATAAAAACAAAACTGAGATAAGTAATTAATCATCATGTGATAGAGGGTGTGAGTATACGATTTAATTGGTAGTACTTTGATAGAGATATATTGAGCGTATCTTTATTTTGAACAGGGTTTCCGTTTTCTTCTTTTGTTTAGTTTTGTTTTGTTTTGGAAGGGTGGGATGAGGGTGAGGGGCTATTTAGCAGGTTAGCACACCTTTTGAATAAGCTGGCTCTGGTACACCCTGGTTAGAACTGACATCCCCCATCCAGTCGGCCTTCCTGCTTCTACCCAAGTCACTGTTAACTGCTTCAGGACTGGCTACCGCCGGTGGATTGACGTCCCCAACCTCCAGGGCTGTCCGTGGGGCACTAAGATCTTCGATGTGGCCCTCATGTGGCGCCGTCAACAGATCTGCCATCAGTGACTTCATGGAGGACTCTGACCGCCAACTCAGTGACAATCGGGCCGCACTGGCCATTCTCTCCAGGATTTCCAAGTCGTCCTGGAACGCACTTGCTTGGTTCTACCGCCAGAGCGCAGATATCGTCAATGCTGTCGGTCGCCCACACCGAGGACTAGCAGGCCCCACCTCGTCCCCATACCCGATTTGACACCACTACCAACTAACCACTAATTTTCACTAACAACTAACAGTTAACCCCACCCACTGCCTAACTAATTCCATCCTCACTTCACTTCTTCCTCCAGCCTTGGCCAGACTTCCTGTGCATACCAGTGAATCTGGAGGGACTGAAGTTTGGATCCTGGTTGAGTCAAACCAATGACTTATATAATAGGTACCTGTTGCTGCTTGGCACTTGGCGTTATAAGGTCAGGACAGGGACTGAGCGCACAGTGTCAGGATAATGTGACTGTGTGGGACATCAGGTCATGGTGCCGACGGTCTGATTTCTCCATAGGGCAGCACTATGAAGTCGCCCTGAGTGCGCCCTATCAAAAGTCGGTGCACATTCTGGTATGGCCTAGGTAGGGTCTTACTGGGGCGTAAAACTACACCAACCACCCAGTCTCCCCCGGCCCTCTCAGAGGACTGTGGTTGGGCTCATGACCTGTCCATCGGAAGCCAACTCCCGACCACATGGGACTACTTTCAGCAGTGCCCATACAGTGCTTCAGATTTGCAGCCTTCAGCACGCCAATGCGACTGAAAACTCAACAAAAACAACCATTGACCTCGGGCATAATAGACTAATTCAGCCAGACAGCGCTGTAACAAGTCCAAGATTAATTCACTCGGTGTATAATAAGGATGATGATGATAGAGCACTGTAACCAGTCCAAAATATATGTGATAATAATGATACTACTACTAATACTAACGAAGATGATAATACTGATGTGATGATGATGGTAATTGTTCTACTTTGAATCGTCCCATTAAGAGCTTTTATTCGATCTACCACATTTGGACGTGTCCTGTAATATTTGTAATTATTTTGGCGTGTTCGGTCGTCCATTTAGTGTCGTATTGCAATGTGAGCCGCCACAAGCATTGGGATGTGTGGCGTCGTGAGCTACGGTTCATAACCAACTATTTGCTATAATTATTTTAAAAAATTAACTTATTTTAAAAAGTCGGAGTACTATTTAAGAAGATTGTAACATATATCGCAGAAGCGTTGTACAATGGCCCCATAGTTAAACAAATATGACGAGACCGGATTGCTTCAGTAATCTATTCTCTGGCAAGGAATATAATGTCCTAGCATTAAAGTTAACAATTCCAGCTGATAGTGACCACTATCAGGCCTGACCACTCGCCAGTGACGCCAACGGCTAGAACAGGAATTAATGCAGGTATCCTTAGCTGCACACTCACTATGGATAGAACTGTTTGGGAAGGATGTTCTTGTTTATATTCTCATAATCTTAGTATACAGCTTGTATATATAATTATATATTTTATGTGTGTGCTCTATAATCCATTAATGGAATATAAACCAATACACTACCACCATCAATTCTTCGACCGCCTTTTAATACAGTTATTATAGAAGAACACCAGGTTCCTTCTCCAGCCAAGGCGGTGGCACCTACGACTGGTCATTATAAATAGTTTCATCTTTCTCTCCCCCCTCTCTCCGTCCCTCCCTTTCCCCACTGTCTCAGTATATGTGCGTATATATATATAATCTATATTTGACGTTGACAATAACAATGGAGAGTGATGCTAACAAATGTGCCGGTGTCCGTTGCAGTGACGTGGCGACTTGACCATGCCGCTGGCGGTGTGGTGCAATATTAACGCGTACCACATAACGGTGTATGCCATTGTGTGCAGCTCTGAATTAGTGATAGTTAGTCTTTGCTGCTGTAGACCTCTATGGTGGGTTGAATAGTTAGTCTTTGACTTACTGATGTAGGCCTCTATAGCTGGTTGAATAGTTAGTCTTTGACTTGCTGATGTAGGCCTCTATGGCGTGTTGAATAGTTAGTCTTTGATTTGCTGCTCTATGCGTCTATGGTGATTTTAATAGTTAGTCCTTGGCTGAGGCTGTATGTGTCTATGGCGGAGTGGATATTTAGTATTTGATTTGCTGCGGTAGGCCTCTATGGTGGATTGAATCTATTCTCTGGACTTGCAAGTCTTGGACTTGCTACTGTTGGCCTCAATGGCAGGTTGAATAGTTAGTCTTTGACTTGCTGCTGTAGGCCTCTATGGTGGGTTGAATAGTTAGTCTTTGACTTGCTGCTGTATGCGTCTATATCTGTGTTTACACGGGCAATTGTAAGCCAAACTAGACAAAGCGAATTATATGAGTCGAAGTAGTGGCGCGTTTACACACGGAGCGGGTTAAGGCGGAAATCGATATCTGCGCATGAGCAAGTCCAGACTAACCAGCGCCAGTTTCGGTTAGTCAACATCGCCACGAGAGAGTGTGGGTTCGACCTAGATATGTATGGACTGAATCGTATTGGTTTGGAATGGTCAAAACTTCTGCTGGGCAGTGAAAACCTTAAAATAAATCATGAAAAAAATATGTGCGCGCAGCTAGCAGTTTCATAGACTCAATTCTATAATATGCACTTTTGTTCGACCGGAAAATCAACAAACTCAGGTCTCGACTGCGCATGCGTGTGATGTGCTTAAGCTAGTTTGCTTTATATAAACCACCTCTCGAGGCGGTTTACATAAAGTGAATAAAGAATCGAATCAGCCCTAAACCGCTTCAGCGTCGCGTTTACACGGCGAATGTAAACCGAACTAGGCAAGGCGCTTTATTTGAGCCGTTTTAACTCGCCCGTTTAAACACAGCTTATGGCGGGATGAATACTTAGTCTTTGACTTGCTGCTGTAGGCCTCTATGGCGAGGTGAATAGTTTGACTTGCTGATTTAGGCCTCTTTGGCGGGTTGAATTAGCGGCCGGCGGCCTGACGGGAGACGCCCGCTCACTGACCCCAGAGGGGGCCGCTGGTTGAGTGCCGGCCGTGAGTAGTGCAGGCACACGGCGGTTTGCGGCAGGTATCGACCCGCCAGCAACGTCTGCTAAATTTGCAAACATCAAAGTCCCCGGCGTGTACGTGTATTTACGTATCCCCTCCTTCTCTTCTACTACCTCCTCCTCCTCCTCCTCCTCATCCCATTCTCGCCCCTTCTCCTTCTACAGCTCTTCCTCCTCATCCCCCCTCAACCTTTCCATCCTTTCCTCCCCGTCCTCACCCCCTCTCAGTGGTCCTTAGCCGCTGCCGTATTAGCCACTCGCGGTTTACACATGCTTTTCTGTTCAAGGGGGACCCTCCCCCTGAATGTATTGGGTGTCAGTCCCGACTTACACTCAAACACATTTTGTTGAGTTGTGTCGATTTCTTGGCCCTGAGCCAACAGTTTTACACTGCAAGCAGCATGCACAACCTTTTCACAAAAGTAAAACAAGACAACATTTTAGCGTTTTTAAGGGCAGCTGGTCTATATCATCACATATAGTCCCTTAAATAAATTAGATCAATTAGCAACCTTTAACTTTTATCTTAATTCTATTTCCTTTAGCCACAAATTATGCAACTGTGAGCTTTTTAGATCCACAGTGTACTGACACAAAATTGCTTCTGTGATTTTGCTTCTGTAAAAGCGATGGTTGAATAAAAAACAAACAATTCTCGCCGTTAATATGGCCTATGCTGCCGACACGGCGTAAAGAAACCACCAATCAATCAATCAAACCCCATCTCTCATCCGGTCCCCCTCCTAGTCCTACCCCCCTCCTACACCACCACCTTCTTCAGACACATACATGCGCGCGCTCATACCTACACACCTCCTTCATTGTTCATCATGTTGTTTGGTTTGGATAAGAAATTTGCTACATTCTCATATGTCATTTTGTTAATGGATCAAGAGGGTTGTGGTGGTATGTGATATATTAAGAAAAAGTGTAATGTATAGAATTTTCTCAATGCGATTCACTTCGTGGTTCCAGTTGCCCAAACTCTAGGTTTCTGTTCTGCAAAATTAGTTTCTTGTGTGAATTGTAGTGAAATTATATTAAGAATATGTTGTTATACCTACTTACGTGCGTGTGTATATGTTCATTGGTGCTTTATGTCCTAGAAACATATAATGCCATATCAGGACGGGTAGCTATTTTTGTGCACACTCATGATGACTTTATAGTGCTGCCCCACTGAGAGACTGGGCCTTCAGCACCTTGAGCCCATATACCACTCAGTCATATTATCCTGATACTGAGCAAACCAGTCCTTGTCCTGTCTTACTTATGCAAAACCAGGATATGTAACGACAAGTATCAATTTTGTGAGGCATTGGTCTGATTCGGTCTGAATTCAAACCTACGAACTTCCGCATGGGAATCCAGACAGTGCTCTTACCGAATCAGCTACAACGTCCAATATGTATGGATGGATGGATTGATATGTGTATGCATGTATGTATGTATGTATGTGTGTATGTATGTGTTGCATTGTGATTTACTTCACACATACACACACCTCTGCACCCTAGAACCATGCCTAAGCCCCTGACTAGGGTTGAGTGGACATTGACGTTGGCATCTCGTAAGTGATGAATAATGTTGCCCACCCTCCGCTCTCCACCCCCGCTTGCCACCCCTACTTTACTGTACCCCTGCCATGACCAGCGCACTCTACGGCCTCGTGACACGATGATGGCCCATAACCAGCGAACGTTCGAAAACTGAACCACGCTTGGAACTCATCCGCGCCTCGATTTCAAACTGTGTCGTTTCAAATAAACACATGGCGTGTTTAGGTCGGTTAGACTTATATATATGATGTATACAAAGTATATGAGTATAATAATCGAATCGGTAGAGCGCAGGCTTCCCATGCGGAAGGTCGCGAGTTGGAATCCCAGCCGAGTCAAACCAATTATTTATACAATTGATGCCTGTCGCTACATCCCAGCCGAGTCAAACCGATTACTTATCAAATTGATGCGTGTCCCTACATAGCATGCACTCAACATTAATAGAATATGACAGGGACTGGTTAGCACAGTAAGGATAATGTGACAGTGTGAAATGTAGGGTCATGGTGCCGGCAGTCTGGTTTCCCAGTGGGACAGCACTATAAAGTCGCCATGAGTGGACAATGTTGCAAGTCGATACCCCCCTGATATGAGCCAAGATAGTGCCAGGACGTAAAACAATATATATATATATATATATATATATATATATATATATATATAGAGTGCACTGACGATGGCGTGTGAATGGGAGTGAGTGCTAACTACAGCGTGGCTGGCAGTATGTGTGCAGCCCCAAGGCAGACGGTGCAGCGTGTGGGTGGGTGTAGTCGGGGTGGGTGGGTGAATGGTTTGGAGTTGAAGCATATAGTCGGTGAGCTATCTGTTTAATATTTTTACCATAGGACCGCTAATTAAAATCCCACTTCAACCTGTTGCTTAATCCTAATTAAAGGATAGGATTTTCCAGTTTCTAATCCAAAGCACATGTCTGGGTTTGATCTTACATTTCTTACCGGGGCGCCAATTAAGCGAGCTGTAAGAATGACATGCGGGGAAGGAATAGCGTTGAGGCAAGTGAACGGGCATTGAGGGTATAGGGTGGGATGGGCATTGTGAGAAGTAAAAGGGAATTATGGAGTGTGGAGAGGAAAGTGAAACGACATTGACGCGTGTAGAGTGGGAAGGGCATTGTGAGGAGTGAATTACATTGAAGGGAGGAAAGGCATTGTGGGTTGTGAAAGGGCATTGAGAGGTGTGGGAAGGAAAGAGATTCGTGGCAAATGAAAGAGCTTAGGGGTGTGGGAACACTGGGCTTTTTTAGGAAGTAACATGCTTTGATATGTAGAAAGAAAAAGGCATTGAAGTGTGGAAAGGAAAGGGCTTTGTGTGGAGTGAAAGGGCATTGTAGTGTGTGGAAAGGAAAGGGCTTTGTGGGAAGTGAAAGGTGTGTGGGGAACGAAGGGCATTGTGGGGGAATGAAGGGCATTGTGGGGGAATAATATGGAATTGTAGGAAGTGAAAAACAGTGAGAGATGTTTAGTGGGAAGGGCATTGTGGGAAGTGAAGGACAATTGGTGGAAAATGAGGCGAATTGAAACAAAGAGACCCACCCTTGTTCGAAATTGAAAAGACTGACAGAGCAATCGTGGCGTGAGGGGAGGTGAATTGAGGGAATTGAGCGGGAGAGGGTGCCAGTAGCACCATGGTGTAAGTGAATGAGTCGCATTGAAGTGGGCATGCGAGCAGCTCATTGGATGTGGAGTGTTGGTGTTATTCGGGGCAGTGGGGGGCACACGCACAGACGCACGCGCACACCCTCCTCAAATTGCCACCCGGGTCGGGATTGGTGCCCATGTAGCACATGGAGGAGGGCGGGGGCGTCGGTGTGCACGCGCAGAGCAGCTGTGCACGCACCCGTGTGCGCGGTGCAGGTCAGCGGAAAGGGAGGGGGTTGTGTGTGTGTGTGTAGGTGTAGTTGTGTGTGTGTGTTTGTGTTTGTGCTTATGGTCTGCGGTGCAATTTGTGGGATGGGGCAAGTGTGTGTAACAACGTATTTATATGTCGTCAATATAACACCCTGTTTAACAATAATTAATTATAAACTTGTTGATATTATTGGTGTATTATGCTCTTTTAATGTACCATAACATACCGGAGTATATGGTAAGCTCCCCCCCCCCCCCCCCAACAAAAAAACAAAAAGTATATTTTGTTGAGACTGTCATGGGGGTGATGAAAATGGGAAATATTGTGCCTAGAGCGGACTCGAACCCACATCTCTTTGCATTCCGGGCCAGTGTGCTAACCATTACACCACCTAGGCTCCCTGATATCAACACACTCCCCACGCCTACCTGTCTATGTGGTTACTTGCCTGAGAGGTCAGTGCAGACCACTACACTCGTCCCCCTGGAATTGTAAGTCTTGTAATGCTTACAATTACATACATACAGGCAATGCACTAACACATACATACACAGGGTAGGTTCAACAACCATACAGCGCAAAGCTTGTACAGGATCCTGATCACGGCACCAGTGTCATGGGGTGATGAAAATGGGAAATACTGTGCCTAGAGCAGGACTCGAACCCACATCTCTTTGCACTCCGGGCCAGTGTGCTAACCATTACACCACCTAGGCTCCCTGATATCAACACACTCCCCACGCCTACCTGTCTATGTGGTTACTTGCCTGAGAGGTCAGTGCAGACCACCACAAGACTAATGTTAAAACATAAGGGGAAATTGCCCAACTACAAAATCAATAATTTCAAATTTTATTTAAGGATGATATAGCAGACTTGCCTACCCGTGAGACTTTTTGCGTAATTTTGTCAAGTTTCAAGCCAGTGTACAATAATACGCTAAATTAAAATTCCATACCCCAACAGAACTTTGGACAGTACATCATTTAAAAAAGTGTATGTACAGAATTTCTTTTTCCACTGGAGGACAAATAGAAATATGGGGTAGGCAGGTCTGATATAGCCTGTACAGATTGACCCTGTTATGGGGGGGGGGGGGGGTGATTGTGTGGTATAGGGAGATGCCTTTTCTGTGATAAATTGTTGTTTGTAATAGAGAAATTATGGTAGTTATGATGGCAATAACTTCCCTGAAGTAAAGCTTGTTTTATTTAACGACGCCTCTAGAGCACAGGTTATTTTTATCGATAACTTCCTGAATGCATAATTTTGTGTAGATATTTGGAGTGGGTCAGTTTAAAAAAAAGGTTTAACTGGGACATCCTAATAATTTTTGTATGTAGGTAAGACAGACAATTGTTCCCACTTATTTAATTAACAATGATTAAAAGAACCAGAACTGAATTCTAAACCACCAATCAAATAATAAGGGAAAGGGCTCTCAATGAATAAAAGAAGCATAACTGGACAAATATTTCAATTTTATTAATGCTTTGCTAATCATAAGACCTATGAAAGAAATTCTACTACTTTTGTTTTGTTGGCACTTAGCTGGGACTCTTGATTCGGATGTTAAGTCATGATGCGACTTCTGTTAAGTATTTCTGACAACTAGCCTGCTGAGCAAAACACTCGAACCCCCCCCCCCCCCCCCCCCCCCCTCCCCCTTCACCGGCTATATCTACTCTGAAGAGTAAAGGTTGAAGGGGAGAACAATGTATCCACACAACTTGCTTTCTTTCTTGTTTTTCTTTCTTTTTTTTATTTCCTTCTTTCCTTCTATCTTATTCTGTTTGGGTTTCTTTTCTTCTTCTATAGTTCTAGCTTTCTTTCCATTTAGCTTTTTTTTCTTTCAGATTTCTTCGCCTTTTTTCTGTCTTTCCCTATCCACCATTCATTTAGCTTTTTCTTTCGTTTCGCCCCCCCCCCCCCCCTTTATCCCCCCCCTTTATCCCCTTCATACTGGACGCGGTGGCCGAATCAGTAGAGCGTAGGCTTCCCGTTTTGGCGGTAATAAGTTCGAAACCCGGCCGAGTCAATCCAATCACTTACAACATTTATACTTGTTGCTACCTAGCCTGACACTCAACATTACTATGATAGGGTACTGATTGGTTAATCAGTATCAGGATAATGTGACTGAGGGAAAATCGGATCATGGTTCTAGCGGCCTGGATTCTCCCAGTTGGGTATTATTATTATTATTATTATTATTATTATTATTATTATTATTAAAAGAGCATAATACACCAACGTGACAGTTTGTAAAAAAAAATATATACGGATTTTCGGTTCAGATTTATATATTGGTAAAGAACCTTCGTTATTGTGATATTTCCGAGTATAATATATTTCAACTAGTGACAGACAGCAACGGTATAAGTACTATTATAACATAGTGCTCATTACAGGGATGAAAGATCTCCGCGATTTCGCGGATTTCCGGGATTTTTCCTGTAAGCCCCCACTGCAATCTAGCAGCATGATCAGCGTATACTACTAACAAATGCTTCAAACGGCGCAGCACTATCAGCGTATACCAATATATATGAAACCCGGCTTTCCAGGAATTTTCCGAGATTCCCTGATAGTGCTAAACTTATGGGAGAAAATCAACATTTCCGCTTTTTTCCTGGAGACCACTTTCATCCCTGTCATTAGAAAACCTGTCGGTGTATGTGTGTGTAGAAATAGAATGCCGCAATTGTTATTAAAATCGAATGTACTCAGCGTTATTATGGAAGGGTGCTTTTGCAAGGGGGTTGGGGGGGGGGGATAGAACCAAAAGATGAAATAAGCATTCCAATAAGCAACTCGTGTTTGTTCACAACACCACTAAGACGTGCAAGTGACTAAATTGTAGTCGCGTGATGTCATAACATTTCAAGCAAGCTCCGTTAACTAAAACTTTGTCGATTCTTTTGCCATTGTATTAGTGTGCACTGACTTCACAAGTAAGGAGACACATAGACAGGTAGTCCTTCCGACTCATGATAGGCTGGTATGTTGATTGCACTGAGGTGCCTAGGTAGCCTAACGTTTAGAGCGCTTGCCCCGGAATGGCAAAAATGTGGGTTCAAGTCTCGCTCTAGGTCTGATGTTCCCTTTGTTGGAAAACCTTGCACAGCACTGGTGTTGTGCAAGGTCATCTATGGGCTAATCCCGTCATCTATGGGCTAATCCCTTTTAAAAGGTGGTTGCCAGATCTTTATAAATGGAAGTGAGCTATAATCAAATGCAAGTTAAATATATATATATAATACCATAAAGTACCAGAGGGTGTAGTATAGGAAATGTGTGGTGTAGCTGAGTCCTATGGTTGCCTGTCTATAATAGTGAAGTGGCTACAGTGGGTATAGCACAGAATAGAGGATGGACACAAAAGTACCTCTTGTCACATGAAAGGCCCAGTGGTGACTGCTAGCTCTTCCAGGATTTTAACCTCTCCAACACTCCTACAGGCATGTCATTGAAGGTACATGATATTGAAGGTGCATGATATTATTGAAGGTATATGATATCATTGATCCACGGCATATTGTTATTTTACTCTTTATGGTGGCCATCTTGAGATTCCAGGACAGTAGAGATGGGTCCAGCTCAGGTGCACCCCTCATTCCCACATCCCAGCTACCACCAGGTCATGACAACTTGACCTGACACCTCTATCATATCCGATGCACTCCATACAAATTCAATCCGGATCCAATACACATTAAACATTAAATACCAAACATGACTGTCTTCCACACTATCAGTCTGGGTTCAGCAATGGGTTACACATTCTTCTATCTACTAACTAAAACAAATGGGTACTTTAAATGGAATCTATTTTATAATGAACTATGTGTAGAAAGTCGAAATATTTTACACAGTGACCAGGATTGTATCCATGCTAAGTGCTATGTAGTCTCCAACCTGCCCTGTGTATGTAACATACATCACATTGCTGGTGTGTTGTAGACATAATAATTAAAGGACTTATGGACTTCAACCATGTAAAATGCATAGGATTCCAGGGGGATTGTAATGCTGAGTGTCGAACCTGCTCCGTGTATGTAATGGACATGTGCTCCCTGGATATTTGTAATTGTGAGTATAAGAGATATTTCAGAGAGAAGAGTGTTGTGAGCTCTCAGCTGCTTAGATGAAAGCCAGATACACAGGTAGGTGTGGGGAGGTTGATTGCATCAGGGAGCCTAGATAGTTAAATGGTTAGGACACTCGCTTTGGAATGGCAGAAATGTATGCTCGAATCCCACTCTAGACATGACGTTGCAACATCTCACGACGCTATGTTTATGTGAACACTCCGATTTAATTGATATCTTTCTGACTAAAATTATGCCACTAATATGTTTAACATCTATGCCCAAATGTGATTTCCTACGAAAGGTATTCACATGTGGTGGCAACTATGTGTTGGTTCAAATTGTGATGCGTTTTGTTAGTAAAACGCCTCCGTTTCTAAGGTGACTCTCGGCACCTAAAAAGGGGGCGGCACAAAATCTAATGACGCAGCCTGAAATGTGAAATCCATGTTCCTCCATTTGCGGGCAGCTGACACAGAATTGTCACATTCAGAGAAATGCAATCATGTTGTTATAATTACTTGTGAAAATTGTTGTGGGATTGGAATGTGATTCTGAAGGATGTTACAGGCTCCAATGACACTTAACTCACGCAGTTCCATTCAGCCTCATTTGTTGTTTTGAATAAACTTACATTTGTGGTATTTTGCTATTGATGCATAGTAACATTTTGTTGTTGATATTTTCATCGGACTCCATCTTTAAAGGTATTACTATCTATTGAATTGGAAATCATAAACCAACAACTAAAACCTTGCATCTAAAATGTAAACTGATTTAATGTAGGCTACCTTATACTCATTACTTATTGCATTGTGTACACTTTAATTTCAGAATTTAGTTCACACTTCAGTTTACTATATAAAACATGTAATTCAATTGTGTAAATACCTATATACCTCTAACATTTTTGTCGGAAGACCAGTGCTATGGCACTGACAAAAGATATATATGAATCAAATTCATTTACCAAATCTTTTCTTCAAAAGTTAGAACAGTAGACCGTTATGTAGTGGGTCTTCGCAGTTTCTCTTGTTCTTTTGCTTTATGCGCGTCAGCTTAAAGGTCAACTGAATAATATATTATTATTAAAAGATTTAAAATAAAGTATGTATCTAGGTGTATGTAGCGTAGCTTACCAGGCACCGAGAGATATGTATAGTTTGAAAAGCATGTTTTACTCCACAAACAGCATAGACCTTGTCTCGCGGGCTTGTTGATATGGCAGTCTTAAACCTTTGACTTTGGCGTGCACTTTTGTATGCTAAGAAGTATCTAATGTGATTAAAGATCTCTACAATTTCGTGGATTTCCGCGATTTAAGGTAAATCTTAGAATGTCGTTTCTAAAATATCTCGGTCATAAACTCCAATTAAAAAACAATGTAATCTTGTGTTCACTCCATCACCTAATATACACATGCAATAGACTACATCACCATTCCAGCCGTGCGGTGCATCGTGGGATGCATAGAAGAAAAACAAACCCGTGAGAAGTACATTGGACATGCTAATACACTGGGTCAGCTATGAAATATGCTAGTTTCAGCTCATCTCAGCGCTTGTTTGAAACACAGAATACCAACTAAAGAAATATATATAATAAATTAAGATATTAATCTTTTATCCAGCATTGCATTTACATAAATATAATTAGCACATCTTATGCCATGTGCATTTAGATTCAGACAAATCTGGGCACTCAGACTAGTGTTAGAGCCATAGCCAGAGTCAATTTTACTTATTTTATTCATGTTTTTATTTATATCCTATGGTTAATGACATATATAGAAATAGAAAAGGAGTAGGGTTAATCAGATATTCGTTATATATTTCTTTGAAACAGGTTTTTGTTGACACATTTGACATTTTAATATTTAGAACAAGAATTACTTATGGCTAATCAATGGTGATGTAAACATCAGCCTGTAAAGTGACCGAAATTATATGTTTCTTAGCTCAAAATGCTTAATTATGGAGAGTCGTGTCTTACATATTCATTATATTATTATATTTAATCCTTCTGTCCATGTTTGTGCCAAATTGTTATGTATTTTTAAAATTAATTTTGAATAAAATCGAAGTTTTGCCCTACGTGTATCGGCAAACTCAATGGCTGTATGCATTTGCTTTGCTGCCAACGCCGTTTTCAGCGTATGCACACTCGGAACGGTGATTTCGTCGATTCTAGAAACACTTGAATCATTTAACTGTAGGCCATGTGTGTATTGCAGTAGTTACTGAAGGGGTTTGAATTTCCGCGTTTTCACAGAAATTCTTCCAGAAGCTTTCCTAATCAGGGAATTGCGAATAAATACTAGAACTTAGGTTTCATCCTCCCATTTCGCCTTTGCCTATCAGTCGCCTTTGCACAGCACCGGTTCCTCTTCTCGACACCCTTCCCCTTCTCCCTCTTTCCCCTCTTCCCTCGCTTCCCCCTTGCATCCCGTCCAACCCCCCACCTTGCTTCATCCCCTGCCACTCTCCCCTATGCCTCCCTGAGCAGCCCTTCCTTCCAATTCCCACCCACCCACCACTTCTAGTCCTACCCCCCCCCCCCCCTCACCTCCCCTCCTAAACTCCACATCCTTCTAATAGAGATGTATGTTCCAGCTTCCGAGCACCAGATTAATGCTCTGACATGACACCAGGTAGCGCCCCCACCCACCGACACTGGCGGCGCGGCTCCACCATATAACCTCCCCCCCCCCCCATCACCCAACCCCCCAACCCCCCAACCCCCCGACATACTCCCATTTTAAAGTTGCATAGTCCGTTGGTTGTCAGTTTCCGTCATTATCTTTTTGATGCATATATTAAGTGGATTGTTATAATCCATATTCCTTTACTTTAATTTGAAGTAACTTTTATCTTAGAAGTCTAACTTTTGATATATTTGAAGCGCAAATATGCCAAATTAATTTGGGCAAATTACATTAAAGCTCTGACACCATAGGCTGCAGCAATAATATGTTCTATTAAAATTAACTCAGTATTCCCTTCTATGCAGCAATACATAATAGTGCACCAGAATCTAATTTGGATCTGTAGAATAAAAGATAGATAATTGTTTTGGTTTTGAAAATGTGATCCCTTCATCTGACTGTGCAGCTTTAATAGTATAGCCGACCCGCTGTGTGTTGGCGGGACCAGTGTACCCGCCCGTCACGGGTCACGGTTAAGTAGGTCATCGCCGCGAAACGGCTTGTGGGAGATCAATCTGGTCGGCCGCCGGAAACGGATGTGCGTCTGGGTACGGTGTGTGTGTGTGTGTGTGTATGTGGTCTGGGGGGTGGGTGTATGCACAATGAATGGTACACGGGTTGCCCTGCTGTAATGGGGTGGGGATGTGCTGGAGAGTGGGGAGGGATAGGGGGAGAGAGAAAGAGAGATATGGGGGAGTCAGAAGGACAGAGACACAGAGGGGTGTAGAAGTGTAGCAGGGATGAACGTAGGTGCGGAGTTTCATGCTGAGCGTTGACTGGAACAACTGGCCGTCAACACTTGTCTGTTGGCAACAGAATAGTGGTTAAAGCTGCCCTGCTGTGACAACAGACCAGACAGTTAAAGCATTAAAGAACAGCTAGTTTAAAGGCTGGACCGTCAGTGGTAGGATAAAACAGTCAGTTGCTAACACGGAGATTCCAAGTTCCGCTGGTTCCTCAGTCAGGACTGAGGCTGAGACCTAGCACGCCGGGCCTCAGCTATAGCTTAATGTGACGGATGGTGAGGAAGGAGGTGAATACATATACATCATGATGCAGAAAGTGGTATTTTATCTAATGTGAAATATTGCTATGGCAATTTCACTGCAATTTTTGTGTAAATAATCTTGAGTTGAACAACAGCTGGAAGACCAGTGTTTCGGCACTGACAAAACAACTGTCATGGGGTGGTGCAAACAGAGGGGACATAAGGATTCGAACGCACACTTCTTGCCGTTTCAGCGGTAGCATCCTAACCATGTGACTATCTAGGATGCCTCATACAATCAATCTATCTATGCCTTGTCTATATGGCTCCTTCCCTGGAAAGTCAGTAAAGACTACTGCAACAGCCCCGGCCCCCACTGGTTGTCATAGTCTACAACTGTCTGGACGGGATTTAATCGGACTAAATCGGCCGAAGTCGATGCTGTTAGAGTCAGACATGTAACAGCCTGGTGGTGGCAGAGACGCGGGTGAGCAGGAGTGAAGGGGGAGATGTTTGTCCAGGGCTTGTAGAGTTCCACTATCTAGACTAGAATGGCGTGTTGGGGGGGGGGGGGTTGTAATATAGGGCTACCTACACAATTGTCCTCAGTTTGTAAAAAAAATATATACAGATTTTCGGTTCAGATTTATATATTGGTAAAGAACATCATTATTCTCGGTCGATGGAGTGGGGACCATGATTATGTAACAGAGAAGCAATGGGTGCCCCACTCGCTTTGTGACATTAGCACCTTTGTGGAAATGTGATAACACATAGTGACCAAGATTAAGAGACAGTTAATAATTATTTAAATGTTCCCTTCATGCACCAGAAAGAGTGCCATTGAAGGAGAGGAGCATTGATATATGTTTGTTGTAACTGTCTGCAACTACCTGTTACCATGGGACCGATGGACAAGCACACCAAGCCATCCTGCATACATTATGGTCACCACCTGCAGCTGGGGTGGAGTTGCAGCTGCCCCCTATTAGGGCATCGCCCGCCCAGGCTGTAGAGGGTGTCTGATTGGCTGGCTGTGTGAGCCCAGTCATCTGCATTCCTTATACCTGACACACAGACCCCACAGGCGTCTCCACTTTCTACACTCAAACGAGGAACATCTATTCCAAAGACACTGAGTTGTGTGCAACAACCATTGGACTCAGGTTCAATGGGCTGTAGGCATTGATTCTGATATACACGAGCAAGAGTCATGCAGATCTGTGTGGGCAGTTGGTAAGAAGTGAGGGTGATAGGTCACCAGTAGGTGAACAGGAGTTGATGCCAATAAGGCACAACCTCTTCACTGTCAATCTTGCGTGACTTGTCTTCCTTTCTTTTTGTCAGAACACACCAGTGGAGCATAGTAATGTTTGGGGTTCAGACAGCCGAGTCCCGACATATTACAAGTTGTTTAAAATTGCATAATCAGATGTTTTTGAGTTTCTGTCTGCCGTGTAGCCCACCCCCACCTTCCTCTCCCAGCTGGGTATGGTGATTAGTGCCTCTGGCGAACTGAGCGCGGGAACTTCCTGTCACCTAGCTTACTCTGCTGAATTAATGTATCTAAGAAGCCATGTCTTGGCGTTAATTTCCAAATTTTCCCTTCTCCCCCCCCCCTACACCCAATCACCCCCCACCCTCAAGGACCCAGTGCTGACCCACTTCTGAGGCCTGACCCAGATATTGAGAACATGCACAATCAATTGGTATGTGTACATAACAATTTTTACTATATAGGCTTCAGTAGTAACATGTTCAACAAAATTGAATTATTATTCCCTTCTAAGAAGCAGCAAATGTTTAATAAGTGCATCAATATCTAACTTGGATATGTAGGACCAAATATAGGTAAGTGTTTTGATTTAGAAAATTGAGCTTTTCATCGGACTGCAGCTTTAGACTTCATTTTCGCTGCGTCAACAACCAAGATCCACGTGTGCTGGGTGCCTGGGCATACCATTATTGAAGGAAATGAGCAAGCTGACCAAGGAGCGAAAATGACTCACTCTGATCTGAGACCATTTATTCTCAAGTATATCAAACCAAGATGGCAACATGAATGGGACAAGCATCCAAACAATAAGGTGCACATCACCCCATGTATTGAAGAACATCCACAGCATCTTGGTGGGTGTTGGCGGGACCAAGTAGTCCTCACTCGATGCTGCATTGGCCACTTTTGGCGGACTCATGCATTTATTCTCAAGGGAGGACCATGCTCTAAGTGCTCACAACCACTCAAGACACATTCTTCTGCATAGCTTTCATGGCCTACTAGTTTAATGTAAATAGCATCTGAGACCTCTTTACCAACATAACGCGTGAACCAATTTTAGAGTTCCTAAGAACACCTTGGCTGTATGACATCCTGTAATTTTAACTATGTTTTGTGAGTTAAATTTTGCTGTCAACAGGCATGTGAATGTGATTAACAAGACTGACAGAATAGATACCACTGGGAATATGGCCATTGATGCTGACATGGCATTAAACCATTAGCAATCAGTCAATCAATTCCTGAGTCAAATCAATGGCGTAACAATTAGTAAAATTCTGCGGGTTATCAAACACCGGTATAATGTTAAAGGTTATGGAGCAGGAGGGGCAATTCTTGTATATATTGAAAAGCAAATTTCTTTAGTAGTGACAGTTCTTACCGAGCTCAGGGTACTCTTGGGAGTGGCACACAGACCTCCCAAGCACTAACACATCGCCGTTATGTAGGCACAAATAAATGAAAAGTTAAAAATAAAAGTGTAGGTTAAGGTAGGCTTGGTAAATGAAAGGATCAAGAAACAGTAAAAGCATGTGTGTAGCAATGAGAAATAATGTAGACTGCTGTGCAGGTCCTTCTAGGAGAAGGACAAATACTGTAAATATGATGTACCAGGTAGTGCATTGGTAGGTGAATTGTGTGTAAGAGGGGTTGCCAAGCTCAGTGGAGAGTGTAGACAGGCCCAAGGAGGCTGGTCTGAGCTAAGCAGTCTGGTCAAGGTAGGCCAGGCTGGGAGAGTGGTCGATCTGCATAGAAAGCTGGACTCATGGGGGGTGAGGGAAATTGGAGCCTGAGATCTGAGCAGGGAGGACCAAGCAGAGCAGCAACCACAAGGAGGGTGAGATAGTTAGTTTTTGTATTGGTATTGGTTGACAAAGGTGCTGATAAAGTTGTATGCATTGTACATGGATCATTGCCCAGTTCTTAGTAAAACAAATAAAACATGCTAACTAGTGAATCTCGCTTGTTCAGTATTTCAAATTGATACCGCTCGTTATCGACCCTTGTGCTCTTCATTGGTAAAATAGTGTAAGGAGTAGTGAAAGAAGGGATCTCAATGAATGTAAAAGGAAATATAAACCTAAAACGACAAAAACATATATGCTCCATCAACATCTGCTAGTGTACGCCCATCATTGAGCCGATGCTCCTGTGTGTTGCTTAGTGTGCGCCATGCATCATTGCATGACCATTATAGCTCTCCCGGACATACTCAGTAGTTCTTGCTGCCGGTACTTATGTGTGTGTGTGGGGGTGGGTGGGTGAAGAGGGGGAGTCCTGAGTCTTTTGTGGTGTTTAAAATGGCGTAAGTAGACCATATTGAATACAGCTGTGCACAAATAACCAGGAGCATTGATCTAAACCAGTGAACATGCAAAAAAGGAAGAACCCACAAAGAAACACAATAAAACCCAGCAGCACCAAACCAAAACCAGCGTATTCTACTGCCACTGAAATATCAGCATACTCAGTCAAAAAACAGCGAGTTTCTCCTCCCCTCCTCCCTCCTCCCTCCTCCCCTCCTACCCTCCCCACCTCCCCTCGCTCCTCCTCCCCCCCCCCCCCTCGCGCTCCGAAATGGGGCTTTCTTTCTGTAATTGCTTTTATTGTAGTCCTTGTTCTGTAGAAATAGAAGACAGAGGCATGTATGCTCATGTTCTTTTTAGCCAATGAAATCATTAAGCTATGTATATTTAACTACTACATATAAATACGTAACTCACAAATACATGCTATAGCCTAATTTCGCTGGTTGATGCCTCTCCCACGCCCCCGCACCCTCAAGAGGTCTACCTTTTATGAGTTTATTCAAATTAAATAATCCGATGGAACCATAACATTTCGAAGCCAAATCACTTATCTCCATTTGATCCTTAATATCCAACTTTCAGGCACACTTATTAAACACGTGATGCTGCATAGAATGGACACTAAGTCAGTTTAATAGAACCTATCACTGATAGTACCACAAGTCATACAATTGTAGGATATTCAGCGTGTTGGTGTGCACACCAAAGTTTGTTTGCATCTTTCAATTTGTGTCATAGGACGGGTACCGACTTGTGACAGTGCACGCTCATGCCAACTTTATAGTGCTGCCCCACTGGGAGATCAGGTTGCCTGACCATCACCTGGTATCCCACTCATTCACATTATCCTGGTACTGAGCTGACCAGTCCTTGCCCTATCCTAGTAATGCTGAGCACCAGGCTAGGTAATGACAAGTATCAATTTTGTAAGTCATTGGTTTTATTCGCCCATGATTCGAACTCCTGACCTTCCGCTCGGGAAGCCTGCGTTCTAATCATAGAGTATTTTGGTAAGAGTGGGTGCTATTAAGTGAGTGAGGTGGGTGAAGAGCATGGGTGAGTAACTGAGTGAGTAATTGGGCGAGATTGAATGCATGGGTGAGTAACTGAGTGAGTGTTAGGGGGAATGAGTGAGTATGTGAGTGAGTGTGGGTGAGGGATTGAATGTATGGATGAGTAACTGAGAGTTTGAAGTGAGTTGGTGTATGGGTCGGTAATTGAGAGTGACTGCATGAGGGGAAGTGTGAGGAGTGCGTGTGTGAGTAACTGAGAGATTGGACGAGTGTGAATAAGTATGCGAGTGGGTAACTGAGTGAGTGCATAGGTGGCTGAGTGATTTGCTGAGGGAGTGGGTGAGAGACTGGGTGAGGGGGTGACTGGGTGAGGGAGTGACTCAGTGAATGGTTGCCTGAGGGAGTGACTGGGTGAGTGAGTGACTGACTGGGTGAGTGATTTGGTGAGTGACTGGGTTAGCGAGTGACTGATTGAGTGAGTGATTGGATGGGTGAGTGAATGAGTGAGTGAGTGAGGCGCCGTGTTTGACATGGAGGTGTTTCCAGGGAGTCCTATTATTATTTAATAGAGCGAATTACAGGCCGGGCGGGGAGTCGGCGGGGCCGGGTGGGGAGGCGGCGAGCAGCTCTTTGTGAGAGTGGCGAGGTGTGCGGGGCAGCTGTCACCCTGGGGTGGGGGTAATCGGTGCTGGAAGGAAGCCGGTGGACGCGGGTCAGCGCGGGGCGGCAGGTCACGGCGGGCGGAGGTGATGGACTGCGGGCTGTCGGGACGCAATGCGCCGGGCATCCCTCCCGGCGCCGGATCTCCGCCAAGAAAAAGAAGGCAACGTCTATTTGTGAAAGCTACTTTTGTTTTGTTGGCACTTAGCTGGGACTCTTCTCTTCTCTTCTCTTCTCTTCTCTTCTCTTCTCTTCTCTTCTCCCTCATGTTTCTCTTTTCCCGTTCCCCATTTCCTCTCCTCTGCTGCCCCTGTCACCATCTCTCCTCGAGTTCAGCTTCTCTTGTCTTTGAGTCCCTTCCCCCTCCTCTCTCCCTCCCCTTCCCCTTCCCCTTCCCCTGTCACCATCTCTTCTAGAGTTCATCTTCACTTGTCTTTGAGTCCCCCCTTCCTCCTCTCGTCTCATCTCCTCTCATCTCATCTCAACTCATCTCTCTCCTCATCGGCATTCCTCTTGTCATATTTGCTGCTTTCGCCACCAGCTTCTTCCGCCCTCACACCCCTTCTTTTTCTACCCCCCCCTTTCTTCTTCCTCCCCCCTCACCTCTTCCTCTTGTTCCCTTCACCTCTCCACCTGTTCCATCTTTGACGCGATTCAAACATCCACCCCTCACTTCTGTTAGTTGCTTCTGCCATGCATGCCTTTTCTTTTCGCTCCACCCGTTCTCCTCCTGCCATTTCCACCAGCTTTTCCCTCTTTCCCTCCTTTTCCCTCTCTCACTCTCTTATCCCCCCCCCCCCCCCACACACACACACACTCTTCAATTCTATTCATTCATCATTCAGGTCCAACCCTGCCCCAGCCCCATACCATGTCTACCTGTGCTTCTCCCCCCTCACCCCGCTGCTTGCTTGAGCTGGTTGCTGGTGACACAATAGATGGCGAACACGACTGGTATCAGCCTGCGGGCCGACAATCCGCCGGTGGCCTGACGTTTACAGTCGGCTTGTTCGTAATGAAGCTGTCACAAGGGCGCACCCTGCGCCACAGGGCGCCTTCTGCCTGCCCGCCGCCACCTTGGGCGCCTCTGGCGGTTGTAAACAGCGCGTGTCTGCCAAGTGGGGCTGCCTGCATCAAATTGTATCACGAGTCGGCCTCAATGGGCCTGTGTCTGCATCAAACTGTAGATCATGAGTCAGTCTCTGTGGGGCTGTAACTATATCAAACTAGATTATGAGTCAGTGTCCATGGGGCTGTGGCTGCATCAAACTGTAGAGCATGAGTCAGCCTCAGTGGGGCTGTGCCTGTATCAAGATGTAGAGCATGAATCAATCTCAGTGGGGTGGGGGGGGGGGTGTCTGCAGCAAACTGTGATGTGCCTGAATCAAACTGTATCATGCGTCAGGATCTGGGTCTGTGTCTGCATCAAACTGTACGTCATATACTCAGTGGGGTTTTGGCTGCATCAAACTGTAGCGCATGAGTCACTATCTGTGGGAGGGGGTGTCTGCATCAAAGTGTAGAGCATGAGTCAGCCTCAGTGGGGTTGTGGCTGCATCAAACTGTAGAGCATGAGTCACTATCTGTGGGAGTGTCTGCATCACACTGTGCATCACGAGTCAGCTCAATGGAGATGTGGTTGCATCAAATGATTTAACATGAGTCAACCTATGTAGGAAATGCCTGCATCAAAATGTACATCATGAGTCAACCTCTGTAGGAAATGTCTGCATCAAACTGTACATCATGAACCAGCCTCTGTGGGAGTGTCTGCACCAAACTGTGCATTGTGAGGTCAGTGCGACTGTTTTCTGCACCACGTTGTAGAATATGAGTCAGTTCTGTGGGACTGTGCACCAAAGTACGCTGTCTACACTGCATTGTATTAGATACTGGCAGCGAAATTTATATATATGCACATAAGTAAATCTTTAAATATTCACTGTGCCTAGAGCAATGGTTGGATCCTCCCCAAATTTGGCCCAATATTAGATTATATATTCTGTGATATATCTCAATAGACATCAATTTCATATACATGTTTCTACATGGGTGATACCATTGTGAAACTAGTGTGGTCAGCAAAGGTCCAAACAAATTGGTGTCAATATTCTGTCTGTGGCTCCTTGTACTAACTAGCACTGTAGTAAGATTGGTATCATCGGAAAGGGAATCTATCCATACCAAATCTTATTAGGTTTTAAATATTTTTTAATTCAGTAAATGGGTTCTAAACTTTCAAAATATTTTAAATAGCATAATTTGACCTTTTTGACCTATGGCAAATATATGGATAGAAAGCTGAGGTCATTGCGCTTCTTCTGATACCATCCATGACTTTCTAAGATGCAGGGCAAGGAATGCGAGCCAATTAAAGATAGCCTGTTTTCGGAGTTGTTTTCATTGACACCAGTGATGAAGGAATATTGACCCAATACTGTCATAATACTAATTGATTTTACATCAATAAAAACTTACTATATATTTCAAACCAACAAGAACATTAGGTATAACAAATGTTGATCTTCTAGGTTATGTAATTTCATAAAAATCAAATACATACAGAAAAGGTTATGAGCATGTGAATAGTGGTGAAAAAAAAACACGATTCCTCGATTTTTAGGGGCGCTGCCAGTACCTAATTGTAAAGAACTCGCTGAACTATCTGTGAATATCAATGTAAAAAAGCAACAACCCACACGTGTTTATATATATTAAACTAGACAACTTATTTGCTACAAAGTCGGCGTACATGTTCGCCAGTTTCCTGACTTCGATTGCTTTCAGACGATGCATAAATCCACCCGATCCCGTTCATTCCCAAGTTTGGTCTTTTGCAACTCTTTGATCCATGAAAGAGCCTTAGTAATCCGAGATCTGCATGTTAATGCTTCTTTCAGCCCTGTTTAATTTCTACCATTTTCATGTAAGCGATGTTTATGCATCCCTCAGCGCAATACACACTACTCCCATTGTCAGTGCTCTCTTCTATATTTCACAAATTATTGGGTTATTATTGATAGTAGTATTGTTACGATTCTTTGGATGGAGAATTGTTATTTTGAGTCCTGCCTCAAAGTAGGTGTTTATCCTCCTCCCTCTCTCGCGTGCTTTCTCTCCCTCTCTCTCTCTCTCTCTTCCGCCTTTCTCTCTTTCTCTTCAAAGTGTTGTCTCGAATTATATTAATTTGGCTTGCCCATTTACAGATTAAATGCGTGTTGCGTAATAATACAAATCTGCAAATGTAACTTTTAATCCGAAATTATACTAATAAACTGGGTAGAATCTTTGGGAAGTGTGTATTGTTTATATTCACCAAAAACCGAGTTGATATGGCCGCTTACATTAGATTAGGTCAAGAGAGGATACTGTTTGACAGGAACTGATGAGGCTGTATCCCTGGTGGTAGTGGCTTAATGCAGATTATCACGTACTTAAATATACTTTGGTAGATTACGGTAGAACTATGGCTGGGTCCATACAGGCACGCGCAGTTTTGTGGATGGACCAACATATACTAATAATAGTAATATTAAACCATACATTGATACTACATACATTAAAAACCAGACTAATTAATGTGTTTACCAAACCGTACCTTGATGCTACATACATGAAAATGCAGACTAATTAATGTGTTTACCAAACCATACATTGATACTACATACATGAAAAAGCTGACTAATTAATGTGTTTACCAAACCATAAATTGATACTACATACATGAAAATGCAGACTAATTAATGTGTTTACCAAACTATAAATTGATACTACATACATGAAAAAGCAGACTAATTAATGTGTTTACCAAACCATACATTGATACTACATACATGAAAAAGCTGACTAATTAATGTGTTTACCAAACCATAAATTGATACTACCTACATGAAAATGCAGACTAATTAATGTGTTTACCAAACTATAAATTGATACTACATACATGAAAAAGCAGACTAATTAATGTGTTTACCAAACCATACATTGATACTACATACATGAAAAAGCTGACTAATTAATGTGTTTACCAAACCATAAATTGATACTACCTACATGAAATGCAGACTAATTAATGTGTTTACCAAACTATAAATTGATACTACATACATGAAAAAGCAGACTAATTAATGGGCTTACCAAACCATACATTGGTACTACATACATGAAAAAGCGTACTACATACATGAAAAAGCAGACTAATTACTGGGTTTACCAAACCATACATTGATACTACATACATGAAAAATCAGACTAATTAATGGGTTTACCAAACCGTAAATTGATACTACATACATGAAAAAGCTGACTAATTAATGGGCTTACCAAACTATAAATTGATACTACATACATGAAAAATCAGACTAATTAATGGGTTTACCAAACCATACATTGATACTACATACATGAAAATGTGGACTAATTAATGTGTTTACCAACCCATAAATTGATACTACATACATGAAAAATCAGACTAATTAATGTGTTTACCAAACCTTAAATTGATACTGCATACATGAAAAAGCTGACTAATTAATGGGTTTACCAAACCGTACATTGATACTACATGCATGAAAAAGCTAACTAATTAATGGGTTTACCAAACCGTACATTGATCAGGGATGAAAGATCTCCGCGATATCGCGGATTTCCGGGATTCTTCCTGGAGGCCCCTACTGCAATCCCGCGGAATGATCAGCGTATACTACTAATAAATGCTTCAAATGGTGCAGCACTATCAGCGTATCTACTATTAGTACTAGTATGTGCTTCAAACGGCGCAGCACTATCAGCGTATACCAATATAGATGAAACCCAACTTCCGGGAATTTTCCGCGATTCCCTGACAATGCTAAACGATGGGAGTTGTTTGATACTACATACATGAAAAAGCAGACTAATTAATGGGTTTACCAAACCGGACATTGATACTACATACATGAAAAAGCAGACTAATTAATGTGTTTACCAAACTGTGCAGTGATACTACATACACGAAAAAGTTGACTAATTAATGGTATCCTTCTTTTACCAAACCAGGCCCTATTTTCACATATTTCTTTTTTAAATATGAATTTCCTTTAAAAAATATCAAATCAGGGTACTTCTTTTACCAAACAAGGGCCCTTCTTTTTACCAAACCACGGCCCTTCTTTTTTACCAAACCACGGCCCTTCTTTTACCAAGCCAGGAAGCTTCTTTTACCAAACCAGTGACCTTCTTTGTTGAAACCAGGATCATTCTTTTCCTATACCAGGCCCCTTCTTTTACCAATCGAGGGTGCTTCGTCTACCCACATAAGACAGGTAATTTGCTAAGCCAAATGGTATGGCGTGCTTTTAAACAAAAATCCAAAGAATGGGGAATTTTCTACGGAAACAGGGTCAGTCTGCTGCCTATAATTAGTATAAATGTTGTCTGCTGTTACTAAAATTAGATAGTTTATAGTGATAACCTAAAATCACACAGTCGTCCGCAGAGTGTTCCCATAGTGAAAGCAGATGAAGTGGATTGACTGCAGACAACGTCCTGGTTTTTGTGTGTGTGCTGAGAACTGGGGCTCTGAACAAAGTGGTCTATCTACCGCATTATAACCCTTTAACAGTCTAGTCACGCTGTTCTCCCTACACCAGACCAATGGCACCGTGCACACATTATTCACATTAACCAACATTCCGATACACTGATACTGGGCGAAATAAGGGTAGGTTTGTCAATGCGTGCTCTACACACACAGAGACACACACACATATATATATACCCAGCGACAGAGTTTGCACAAATTTTGATTTTGTGGACTGGGCGACTATGGCGGGCCTAAGCAGGAAACCTACTGGAACTATGGCACAGGAAGACTTAACGAGCAGGGCGGCACTGCTGGCGGTCGACAGATCCGACTTTGCGGCACTCAACATCTCCCACGGTCAACGAGCTGGGCAACACCGAGTTCGGAACCGGCACCAGTACGAGCCCCAGCCGGGGGAGGACAGCCAGTCGCCCCCGGCCCAGATCGACCGCGCAGCAACCGACCGGCGGCACAACGCCGACAAGGCGTGGCAGGAGCCATGCCATATTGGAGGCGGGTGCCGCATTAGACCAGCTGTGGTCTTCCCCGGCTACCGACAGGCAGAGCGGGAGGCGGCGACGCTGGAGCGCGCGCGCCCCGCTGGCGCAACAGGATACATCGCCCCCGCGGCCACCCCACGACTCGCCCCAGTCGGCACGGCGTCGGCCCAGACCCGCACCACAACCTCAACGTCCGCGTGCAATCAAGCAAGGCGCTGCGGATCATTGACTATCTCCCGCGCACCGTGCGCGTACGTATCGCCAAAAAAAGGAAGGAATACCTCCAAGTCATCAACCCTCCCTGCGGCTTGGTGCAGTTCAAAACGGAGGAAGATTCATGTGCGTGCGTCTACCTGACGCAAGGGGAGTGGGGGGCAGCCAACCAGTGCCTGGCAGCGCACCTGCTCCAGCTAGGCGAGTTAGAGAGCCAGGACATAGAATACTACATGTCATACGCAGCTAGCATCGATAACTTCGCCTCCAGGTTCGAGTGGCAGTCGATTATCGACTACGATACCCAGTATCGCGAGATCCAGGCCGAGCACGGGACGGCCTGGGGCACTGCAGCTACGTATCTGGAGATGCAGCTCCTCATCCCCAGGCAGCGCCCCGCTCCCAACCAGAAGGGGCGTGGCGGCCACCCCAGCAACACCCATGGGGGCGCACAGCAGCACAGGACAGGGCACACCGACCCCACCACCACCGCCACAGGGGAGAAGACAATCTGCCGCCTATTCGCTAACACGGGGAAGTGCCCTTACTCCCCGTGTAAGTATGAGCATGCGAAAAAGGAATAGGGGGAGTTGCGGGGGGCCTTGATCCCAGAGGCCTGGGAGTGGCTGCTCCCCCCAGACACCCCAGCGCACACGGATATCATAGCCGGGGTGCGCTATGGTTTCCGGATCACCAGCACACCGGTCTCCAGCGCGCCCTCACTCCAGCCCAACCACCCGTCAGCGACGCACCCAGATCTGCGGGGCGCGGTGGAGGCGCAGGTGCGCGCCGAGATCTGGAACGGCCGCTACGTTCAGCGCGACGGCCCAGCGCACATCACCAGCGCCCTTGGGGCCATCCCTAAGGAGGGGGGCGGGATCCGGCTGATCCACGACGCCTCCGGCCCCAGGGGAAGCGCGCTGAACGACTATGCAGAGGGCGCAGGCTACAGCCGCTCCACGGTCGAGCAGGCGGCAGCCCTCCTCCGACAGGGCGACTATATGGGAAAAGTCGACTTGGCGAGCACATACCGCAGCATGCGGATCCACCCCAGCGACTACCCCAACGCGGGGCTCCAGTGGACGTTCGCGGGAGACGCCGCCCCCACCTACCTATACGATTACGGCTCATGTATGGCGCGCGATTGTGTTCAATCAGCTAACGCAGGCGGCGCTCGGGATCATGCGCGCGCGCGGGTGGGGCGAGCACATATTGGTGTACTGCGACAATTTTTTCGTCAACACCCCCGCCGCGGCAAGTGCCGCCGCCTCATGGGGGAGCTTATGGCGTTGCTGCGCGAGCTGGGTTTCGCCATAAACTACAAAAAACTGGTAGGCCCCAGCACCAATATCACCTTCCTGGGGGTGGAAATTGATAGCACCACTTTCACCTTGGGCCTCCCCCTCGGGAAGCTCCAGGCCTTGATAGCTGAGGCCGAGGCGGCGGCGGCGGTGGCGGCGGCGGCGGCGGCGGCAGCGCGCCGCAGCCTAACCAAGCGAGAGCTACAGTCGATATGCGGGGAAACTCAACTGGGCAGCTCAGGTGCTCTACGGAGGGCGCACACACCTCCCCTGCATCCTCGACCTAATGGGCGCACTCAACCGCCCCTCCCACTGCGCACGAGTCACCACCGCAGTGCGCGAGGATCTTGCATGGTGGATCCTGTTCGCCCGCAGCCACAACGGGCACACACCGATCCTCGACGCCGCCCCCGCCGTCCCCATCTCTACCGACCCATGCCTAGATGGGTCCGGGGGGGGGGGGGGGATACCACAACGGGGATTGGTTCGCCCTCACGTTCAGCCAGGGACTCAACACCTATCGATCAACTATAAGGAGGTACTCAGCCTAGTGCTCGCAGCGCACCTCTGGGCGCACACCTGGGCCAACAAGCGGGTCTACGTCCATACGGTCAACCAAGCCGCCGCCGTGATCATTAACCGCGGCACCACGAAGGACCCCCTGGTGTTGAGCTACCCCTGCCAGATATACTACACGTCGGTCCTATACAATTTCAAAATACGCGCCGTCTACTACCCAGGCGTTTCCAACCTAGTGGCCGACGTGGCGAGTCGGCTCATGCTGCACGGCGGGCCGGAGCGCCTGAAGGCAGCACTGCCCACACCATCCCAGATAGCTGCCGCCCCTCGGGCCGCTTACCGCCCCCACTCGGAGCTTGGCACACCCCGCGGTAGCATGGACGGCACAGCTCTAGACCGAGAGGTGGCGTTCTACCAGCGCAGCGCCTACGCCCCCAACACCCGGCGGGCCTACGCAATCCACAGGAGCGCCTACCTGTATACACAAACACACACACAGAAGTATATGTTTGTCAATGTGCTCTACACACAGAAATACATGCAAACATATATACATGCAAACATATATACATACATACATACATACATACATACATACGTACGTACTATGTACGTACGTACGTACGTACGTACGTACGTACGTACATACATACATACATACATACATACATACATACATACATACATACATACATACACACACAAAGAAAGGAAGAGGGGTGGGGGACAAAAAGTGTCAAATCAAACACTGATTCAGAAGGAGGTGGGGGAGCTGGGTGGGGGGGGGGGGGGGTGAGGGCGGGAGGGATAATGTCTGGCTATTAGGCTAATTAATTGTCACGTCACGCCTGCGCAGTGCGGGTTAACGCGTGGGCGGCGCCCCCTGATGGCGGCCGGGCGACCAACCGGAAACACGCTAGAAGCGACTCTAATGCGCACTGCAGGCTGCACACAGCACCGAGCAATCAATAGCACGTTTTTGCAGTATTCTCATTTCAATGCCCCCCCCCCCCCCCCCACCCCAGTGATTAAGAAGTGTAAATGGAGCACGGAGGTGGGGGGGGGGGGTGTATTGCTCAGTTCAGTGCATCCCTTATTCCATGGCCCTCCCACAGCTCCACTCACCCTTCCTACCCCGCCCCCACTCCACCCCACACACACCCGCACACCCGCACACCCCCATACGCCCAGCGAAGTGTGGGAGGAAAGGGGTGCAGCGCAGTTCTCTCATAAGCTACAGTAACAGTCAGCACCAAGAAATACATGGCTAGGGAGGCAGGGTTTGTGTGTGTTGGGGCTTTACGTTCTAGCAACATGGAGAATGGGATGCTCCGAGTTCATATCCCACAGAACTAATATGTCACTTCCCAGGTACCACTGTTTGTGTTCAGACAGCCACTGGTCAGGGCTCTGGTCATGCTTTAGTGTAGGGTATTTATTTCCTAGCACACTTTCACTACAATCTACGCCAGAAACAAACTTAAGGCAAGGACCCTATCGAGGTTGGTCATTGGAAACCGTATGTTTGTGGGTTCAAAACCATCGGAGTATGCTAGTTTAAATACTTTGAACCCACAAACACACGGTTCTATATGACAAACCTCGATTGATTGTTCTAATCATACATTACTTTAGTTTGAAGTAACTTTTATTTTAAAAGGTTAACTTTAGGGATATTGTAAGTGAAAACATACAAAACTTAATTTGGTGTGCACATGACCATACTTGGTTACCAATTTTCGATGGTAGCAGCAAAACACAGAAACGCCAAACTGCCATAAGTATTTGACCAGTCGGGATGACCGAATGAGTTGAGCGTCTGCCTCCTGTTTTGGTAGATCGGGGGATCCGAATCCACAGGTTCGTGGGTTCAAACCCTGGTTGAGTCGAACCAATGACTTATAAATTGATACATGTCGCTTCCTAGCCAGGCGCTCGGCATTATTATGATAGGGCAAGGACTGGTCGGCTTAGTGTCAGGATAATGTGACTGAGTGGGGTATCAGGTTATGGTGCTGGCAACTTGGTCTTCCAGTGGGGCAGCACTATAAAGTCGCCATGAGTGTGCACTGTCACAAGTCGGTACCCGTCCTGATATGACCGTAGATGTTGCTAGGACGTAAATCAACAACAAACAAACCATAATTATTTAATTAGTGCACCAGTATGTAAGTTGGATATGTAGTAGTTTGTAATGAGCCCCACTAACTGGTGGCAGTTGCTGCTGACCCCAGTTTGTTAAAAAAAAGAAAAAAGAAGTAGCAACAGGTGGCAGAAAGCTAGCATGAACAGTCCCTAGGATGGCGTGCTCCATTCCTTGCTATCCGTCTGGGCAATGACAGGTCACTTCTTCACTATTCTGGCCTGTGGCGGATTAAAGCAGATATACGAAACTTACTCGGTGTTTGTCCATTCTTCCACTAATTCAGAATAGGATGTGGTCCATCACAGATATATATATGGTCAAATAGGTTAAGTGTTTTGGTTGCGAAAGTTTGACGCTTTCATTGGAGTATGCAGCTTTAGTTTAAGGTAGTGAGTTCATAGTGCGGGATAGGACTGAGAGGGTGAACACCCCACTCCCGGGTGTGTAGACACGCCGGGTTACAGCTTCATTCCCTCACCAGGAACCAGCGGATACTAACTGAACACACGTATTGTGGAACTGGGAAGAGCAGTATGCTGAACCAAAGACCCTATAATACTAAGACGGCTCACTCAGCATGTATTGTGTAATCAAAATGATCAAACCCACCACTTGGTGTGCTGGCTGTTCTCTTGGTTAAACAGGTGCTATATTAATATATATGTATAAATGTATATATCAATGTGAAAGATGTGTCATGATAGCGATGCTGATGATGATGTGTATTTGTTCATAGCAATTTCATATTGATGTGTATTCATACTTACCTATCTCATGTATAATATAATTGTATGTGTTTCATGTGAAACACCAACCAGCAGCTGGGCTGATCAAACCCACCACAAGGTGGCACTGCAAAATGTACATTACCATGGGAGAGATAGGGAGTGAGCCGTCTTAGTATTATAGGGTCTTTGGCTGAACTACACCTGTAAGCAGCCAAGAAGTGTGAGGCCAGGGAGAAGATTGGTTTGTTTAATGTCCCAACAACAACTAAGGTCATTTAAGGGTCATTACTCGTGCCATAAGCACTCATGGCAGTCTATTGTGCAGCCCCATTAGGATACCATGCCACCAGTAAGGTGATATAATATCCCACTCAGTCACATTATTGTGATACTGAGTTCCGCCCCGTCGCTCATAATATCAAGCAACGGGCGGTCACTTGTCCGTGTTCCCACGCCGGACTGCCGTCTGCATGTCTCAGTCTAAGCAGGCGCTGACGGGCTGGGTGCAAATGGGATACTTTAAGAGGTGGTAAGGGTGCGGAGTAAAGCTGGGCATGAAAGGTGCAATGATAGGCGGCCTGGAGCTGTGAGGATGGAACATAGGCTAGTACTGGTATTGTGATGTATGATGCACTTCCTGATGGTGTCTTATCTTTGTATATGATATTTATTGTAATATATTGGTTTGTTAGATAATTGGAAGAGAATATGTAATGAATGTCTTTATTTATATAATGTTCATTATTATTTATGTATATGAGCCTGTCTCAAAAGGTGATAATTCTTTTTGTGTTGTCCATTGTAACGATTGACACAAAACAGCACAGAAACCGTTACACTGAAAACACAAGGACATCTGCTTCAAATCAATACATATTCTATTGGGATTATGAAGCGCCATGTAAAAAACAAATCAGTTTATCCTGAGCAAATGGATAAGCAGATAGTATGTTGATCGTTACAATGGACAAAGTTTTGTCCCATATTGCTTAGCACCTTTTGAGACAGTCTCATATATATGTATACATATAATATATGTATATATATATATATTATATGTGTGTATTAACTATTATCTGTCCATTGCATCGGTATTTCACTAAAAGTAAATTCAACAATAACTCGCTTCCTGCAACTGTGTGGCAGTCTGGATTGGTCACGTGATTGCTGTATTGGAGTCTTACATCTGTAATGTTAACCATTTCCTTTTCTTTTCAGGTAAGGTTCTGGGTGAAATCACCATATGTTGTTCGGCAGACATGTGAGTATCACCCTAAGTAATCCTATTAATGGATGTAGGTTTTGTCTATATTGAATTCTTGAGTCAAAAATGCAATTCTCTAGAAGTTAGTAGAAGTCATGACCGAAGCATATCCGACAGCCTTCCCTAACTCAACCACATCTCCATGGCCCGGTCACTTCGTTTTTTAATACTAATAATAGTGGTATCTAACAGGTGAATGCTGATCATTAGAAAGTAGTCTCTGACAGGTGTATGCTGGTCATTAGAAAGTAGTCTCTAATGGGTGTGTATTGGTCAATACAAAAGTGGTATATTTATAGGTGTATGCTGGTCATTAGAACCTGGTCTCATACTCGTCATAGGGACATTCTGGTTCTTAATTGTACATAAGTCATGGTTTAATAGTTATTTGTGTGTGTTTAAAACAATAATTAGATGCTTTTTAAAGTAAGTTTTGCACACATTTTTAAGGTTCACATGATCTTTTCATGATAATTGAATTTGAAGGTACCTCTTGAACAGGCATTGTGTTTGAAAATGCACTGAAATGGCCATTGAGGTTTGTTTAAGTGAATTGCCCCAAAGCTGGCCGAAATTGAGCAGAGTTGAGCATCTGTTCCACTCGCGCTCACTGGACCCACACACACCAGGGACAACCTCCCCACCACCCGTTACTGTCCAACAACCAGACAACAAGGATTGTTGCCTTGTTCCACGCACCCTGCCACCCCTCAATGGTTGAGCACCCTGGGCCACACACACACCCTTATTAAACCCCGCAGCCTTGCACTTGTTACCGCTCCACTACGAGCAGCTCAATGAACGATGTTTTCCCAACACCTCCCTCAAACAAACAAACAAACAAACAAACACTTGATTAAAAGTTATAATAACAGGGTCATAATACACTGAGAAAACTAACTAAATATGTCAGATTCTAGTTCAGTAATAAACCATTATGAACTCTTGCATTGTGATTGTGTTGGTCTAATGCACATCAGCGTTTATATCTTTAGATGTTATAAACATAAAAATGCAAGATGGGAAAATAATTGGAACTTGGAAGTTTGTTTTGAAATACCAAGTATGTTGCTTATTAACGTTTAGAAAAGGCATTAAGTATATTTGGATTTGAATGTTTAGCTGTGAGTTTGGTCTTTTTAATTTGGCGAGAACAACTGGATTTGAATTTGGAGCTGTGTGAGTTTGATCTCTGTAAGTTAGAGAGTGTAACTGGATTTGAGTGTTTTAGCGCTATGAGTTTGACATTTTTAAGTTAGAGAGTGAAACTGGATCTGAATGTTTTTGCTGTGTGAGTTTGGCATTTTTAAGTTAGAGTGTAACTGGATTTGAATGTTTTAGCTGTGTGCATTTGGCATTTTTAAGTTAGAGAGTATAACTGGATTTGAATGTTTTAGCTGTGTGAGTTTAGCATTTTCAAGTTAGAGAGTTTAACTGGATTTGAATGTTTTATCTGTGTGAGTGAGTTTGGCGTTTTTAAGTTAGAGAGTGTAACTGGATTTGAGTATTTACTTGTGTGAGTTTTGGATTTTTAAGTTAGAGAGTGCAACTGGATTTGAGTGTTTTAGCTGAGTGCATTTAGTCTTTTTAAGTTAAAGAGTGGAACTGGATTTGAGTGTTTTAGCTGTGTGCGTTTGGCATTTTTAAGTTAGAGAGTGTAACTGGATTTGAATGTTTTAGCTGTGTAAGTTTGGTGTTTTTAAGTTAGAGAGTGTAACTGGATTTGAGTGTTTTAGCTGTGTAAGTTTGGTGTTTTTAAGTTAGAGAGTGCAACTGGATTCGGGTGTTTTAGCTGTGTGCGTTTGGTCTTTTTAAGTTAGAGAGTGCAACTGGATTTGAATGTTTTAGCTGTGTGCGTTTGGCATTTTTAAGTTAGAGAGTGTAACTGGATTTGAGTGTTTTAACTGTGTGCGTTTGGCATTTTTAAGTTAGAGAGTGCAACTGGATTCGAATGTTTTAGCTGTGTGCGTTTAGCATTTTTAAGTTAGAGAGTGTAACTGGATTTGAGTGTTTTAACTGTGTGCGTTTGGCATTTTTAAGTTAGAGAGTGCAACTGGATTCGAATGTTTTAGCTGTGTGCGTTTGGCATTTTTAAGTTAGAGAGTGTAACTGGATTTGAGTGTTTTAGCTGTGTAAGTTTGGTGTTTTTAAGTTAGAGAGTGCAACTGGATTCGAGTGTTTTAGCTGTGTGCATTTGGCATTTTTAAGTTAGAGAGTGTAACTGGATT
Organism: Branchipolynoe longqiensis; assembly: GCA_030323885.1. Taxonomy (NCBI): domain Eukaryota; kingdom Metazoa; phylum Annelida; class Polychaeta; order Phyllodocida; family Polynoidae; genus Branchipolynoe; species Branchipolynoe longqiensis. The sequence goes on from CM059196.1 coordinate 61,771,858, forward strand.
TGAGTGTTTTAACTGTGTGCGTTTGGCATTTTTAAGTTAGAGAGTGCAACTGGATTCGAATGTTTTAGCTGTGTGCGTTTGGTCTTTTTAAGTTAGAGAGTGCAACTGGATTTGAATGTTTTAGCTGTGTGCGTTTGATCTTTTTAAGTTTAGAGACAATAAATTGTGTCCGAAAGTCACTTACCGAAATTTGCTTACGGTTAAAAACACTGTCGTTGCTGAAGTACTAGTAGTAAAGCAGTGTAATTGTTTGTTAAAACACTGCACGTGACCATAAATAAGGTTAAGTGCCCCTCACCTCACTTCTCACCCACTGGTTCTGCGTTACTAAGATTTCATCCAGAAATTCCCCAAATAAAACATACAAGTGCAATCAGTTTCATATAACTTCTCTGGTAAAGATTTGTTTGTTTGTTGGAGGTTCAAGTTCCAGCAACATCTCAGGACAGGTGCCGACTTGTGACTATGCAAACTTATGTCACCCCTATAATGCTGCCCTACGAGTACTAGAATACTGGGATACTGGCGCTTTGACATCATACTAGTCATATTATATACTGAGCAAACCAGCCCATGTCCTATCCTATTAATCCCGAACACCAGGCTAGGTGGCAACAGGTATACATTTATATGCCATTGGTTTGACCCGGCTAGGGTTCGAACCCACGACCTCAGGCACAGGAAGTCAATCAGTGCTCTTACCGATTCGGCCACTGCGTCCAGATCTGAGGCAGGGATATAAAATTAGTTAATTTAATGAAGATGCATCGACAAATATTACAGATAGGAAATCTTTATTAAAAACAGTACAAACTTTTTAAAACAATTCAAACTAAATTATTGAATATAGTTTCCTTATCTCCATTTATGCCTTCTATCCATATTAAGGACGATCTCTTTTTTTTAACACCAACAAAAACAGAAAACAAATTGGTTCGAATTTGGCGCATGCTTGTTGAATTTATATTTTTGTGGAAATTACTATCTAATTGAGTGATTTGTTAGCGAAACATTGCCTACCATGGCCCAGACCAAACGAGCGACCCACACGAACGGGTATAATTACATAAGACACAGAGCCGACACCCCTGGGGAGACGCGCACTCCACGTGACCACCCTTTATCACGGGACCAGTGCCCTTATCACTCACCGAGGGCCGGTGTAGGACGTTCCAAACACTACCCTTTTCAAAACAATACTGTAGCGTTTTGTACCTAAGTTAGCGAATACAGCCTACTACTACATACTGCCCCGTCTACTACATACTTCCCTACCCAACTGCATACAGCCCCACCATACTGCCTACTGCCCGACCTTACTACATACTGCCCCACACTACTGCACACTGCCCCATCCTACTGCATTCTTCCTCACCCTACTGCATACTTCCCCACCTTACTGCATACAACCCCACTCTACTGCATAGACCATTTCAATGTTTATACACATTGTGTTTGCGCGCGCAGCTTGGCTGCAGAACGAATGCACACTGCCATTGAGTTTGCCGATACGCACAGTGCAAAACGTCTATTGTATTCAAAATTAATAGAAATGCAGAAGCCTAACCTTATAAATTTAATATAATTTATTCGTTGAATATGTTTTCTGTATGTGTTCCAAACAGTTTGTTTCTAGGTGGTGTGGTTTTCGAGATATTTCACTTTTTCTGTATGAAGATTGCTCATGGCCATTGACGATGCATTGACTCATTGAGTTTGCCGATACGTTCACTTCAAAACGTCAAATTTATTCGAAGTTAATAGAAATGCAGAAGCCTAACCTTATAAATTTAATATAATCTGTTCATTAAATATGTTTTCTATGTGTTCCAAGCGGTTTGTTTCTAGGTGGTGTAGTTCTAGAGATATTTAAGTTTTTCTGTATGTAGATTGCTCACGGCCATTGACAATGCATTGAGTTTGCCGATACGCGCAGTTCAATATGTTAATTTTATTCAAAATTAATAGAAATGAGGAACCCTAACCTTATAAATCTAATATAATCTGTTCGTTGAATAAGTTTTCTATATGTGTTCCAAGCAGTTTGTTTCTAAGTGGTGTGGTTTTAGAGATATTTCACCTTTTCTCTATGAAGATTGCTCATAGCCATTGAGTTTGCAGTGTGTCTGTGTGTCGTCCTGCAGCCAAGCAGCGAACGCACTGACCTAAATACCTATGATGACGTCATATGAAATAGGTCTATAGGCTCCACCTTACTACATACTGCCCCTCACTACTGCGCACTGACCCACCCCACTACATTCTCCGCATTCTTCCCCACCTTACTGCATGCAGCCCCATCCTACTGCCTACTGCCACACTGGGCGCGGTGGCCTAATCGGTAGAGCGTGGGCCTCATGTGCAGAAGGTCGGGAGTTCGATTCCAGGTAGAGTCAAACCAGTGACCGTAAAATTGATACCTGTCGCTTCCTAGACTGGCGCTCGGCATTATTAGGATAGGGCAAGGACTGGTTAGATCTGTGTCAGGATAATGCAACAGAGTGGGATATCAGGTCAAGGAGGCCAGCAGCCTGATTTACCAGTGGGACAGCACTATAAAGTCACCATGATTGTGAACTGTCACAAGTCAGTACCCATCATGATATGACCTTAGATGTTGCTAGAACCTTAAACAACAACCAACGACAACAACCCCTACTCCCCCACCTTACTACATATTGGCCCACCCTACTGCATTCTTCCCCACCTCACTGCATGCAGCCCCACCCTACTGCACACTGCCCCACCCGAATGCATCCTTCCCCACTTTACTGCATACTGCCCCACCCTACTAGTACTACAAATTAAAATGAATATGCAGAAATTATAACATCTTTTTAGAGTAGTGTTTTGAACTTACGGTAGTGTTTTGAATGTAAGGATAGTGTTTTGAGCGTGGGCACAGTTGTTTTTGAACCTACCTTCAACTAAGTTGAAAACACTACCATAGTGTTTTGAACCTAAGTTGAAAACACTACCGTAGTGTTTTTGTGGGGTAGTGTTTTGAACTTACTACACCGGCACCGGTCGCGTGTGTATATATGCCTCCGCGTGGGGAGTGGGTGGTGGGAGGGGGATGGGGATGGCCGCTAAAGTAGTGCGGCTATTAGTTACCAGTGTATGGTCACGGTGTGTGTGTGTGTGTGTGTGTGTGTGTGTGTGTGTGTGTCTGTGTGTGTTTGTCTGTGTGTGTGTGTGTAAATAGGGTGGAATAGTTGTGCGAGATACCACATCACCAGTGAACATGTATCTAGTGGGAGAGGGCGGAGTAAGAATTACCCTTTTCCCTAGAGCATGCGCAAAGTTCTGCCACCCAGAACTTAGTTCATGCCACTGTCATCTCAGGGCGGGTTGGTGGTGGATATTTTCTATGAGCCCTTTTCCTCAAAGCATCCTACACATTGACCTACCACCTGTATTATTAGTTCTTGCCACTGACTTCAAAGGGCAAGTTGGTAGGGGAAATCCCCTGTACGGCCTTTTTCACATGTTGCACAGTGAGTTGCTACCCACGACAATGGTTCTTGTCATTATCACCAGAGGACGGGTTGGTGGAGAAAATCTGCTACACAACCCTTTCCATAGGGCATGCTGCACAGTGAACTGTGCTATCCACAATATCAATTCTAGCCACTTCCGTTTCAGGGAGGGGTTGGTGGTGAAAATCCTCTATAACTAGTATAAGGCTTTTCCACAGAGCATGTTGTATAGTGAGCATCTGCTACCCATCAGAGGGTGGTTGGTGGTGGAAATAGTCTATTATGTCCTGCGGCTGTCATCCATTCTAATTCTCCACAGCCAGGTTAACAACTACTTCACCCTGGTGGTGAACAAAGACATTATTCTTCCTACTCGGTGCCAGAAGTGAACTGGGTCATTATCACGGAACTTCACAGCATTTGTGTATCGTGTCATCGGTCTGCCCAAACAGGCCACTGAACCAGTGCCAACCTGGGACAGTGGTACCAGACAGTGGCATTCAAACCCTGGTCGAGTCAAAGCAATGACTTAAGAATTTATACTTGTCGCTTCCTAGCCAGGCGCTCAGCATTATTAGGATATGGCAAGGACTAGTTGGCTCAGTGTCAGGATAATGTGGCTGAGTATGATATAAGGTCATGGTTCTGGCAATCTGGTCTCACAGTGGGGCTGCACTATAAAGTCGTCATGAGTGCGCACTGTCACAAGTCGGTACTCGTCCTGATATGACCTTAACCATTGCCAGGGCATAAAACTCCAACAACCAACCAACCAACCAAACTGGGACAGTGGTCTAAATTGGCCATCTGTTGCAATTAAAAGTGACTGATTATGATGGCAATATGCATGCAGTGCTCCATTTTTTCTTTTCTTTTAAGGGAAACAGTCGATATTCTGTGGTAGCAGGCGAATTCTATTTGTTATCCTCGTAGCTGAGTGACAGACACTCCACGTTGTCTACCATGGATGTGGTTTAGCAAGTAAAAGGACTGCGCTGTTTATCTCACCACATTCTGGTGAGCAGTGAATGTGATTAGGCTGCTATAAAGTAGAAGTAGTGAATGGGATTTGTGTGTGTGTGAGTGTGTAAGGTACCAGTCTGAGCTGCGCATGCGCCCTTCACGTTAACTACCGAGCTCCTCCGGGTGCTTTAATCTATAGCTGACCTATATTCATAATGTGGGAGGCATCCAAATGAAATGAAGCATTTTTTCCCTTTCTTTTTTATTATGTGCGACTTGGTTATATTTAGCCCATGCAGCTGTGATTTGTCTAGCCCCCTTTTCTATAAATCCTTTTTTTATGGATATAAATTGGGGTTGTGAGTGTGTGAGCGAGTGTGTGTGTGTGTGTGTGTGAGTGAGTGAGTGTCTGTGTGAGTGTTTTTTGTTGTGCTTCTATCGGGTGTCTACGTTCAAGTTTTTCCTCCCTGTTATAGTCGAACCTGCCCGTCGACGCCCCAGCCCCGAGGCTATGATCCCGGCACTGCCCGACACCCACGTGTCTACCAACACCTCCCGCCCGTCAGTTTCCAACTTTCCTTGACCTAGTTGCTTTTAAAGGTAGGCACACACAACCACGACCAAAGATAATTTTCCACTTATTCACAATTTTGGAACTAACTATTTATCGGGTCTAATCCAGGCAGGGGCTATCCAGAGGCTTCGGCCAGTTAGTCATTGTTTTATTTTTGTCCTAGCACCATTTAAGGTCACGACCAGGGCGGGTATTGACTTGTGACATTGGATTCTTGAGGTAGCTTTCCGGTGCTGCCTTAATGGAATAGCAATTTATATATATATATATTAAAAAATAAATAAAAATTTGTATATGTATTTTTTTAAATTCCAGTTGAATACCTTTTTTTCAGCATACAAGAAGTGTATGGTGCATATTTCAGGTTGCAGGCGCGTGCATTGCTCCAACCATACCACAATATCCCATTCAGTCACACTATTCTGGCACTGGGCCAACAAGGCCCTGACGGAATGATGGTAGATGGTATTATAATGATGCTATTTCGATTTCCACAGTCCAAATGGTTTGAGTTTCTGACTTATATTTTGTATAAATATATAAATTTTATTAATAATAATCCGCTTCACCTTAAATTAGAGTAGCTTTTATATTAATGGGTTAACTTTCGAGATATTTGAAATGAAAACATGAACATTAATTTCTGCATACCCGTTAAAATGCTGGGTTGGGCAGTGGTTGGTTGTTGGAGTTTTGTGTCCTGGCGACATCTAAGGGCATATCAGGACGGGAGTGGGTTCAGCAGTGATAGGTTCTGTTAATTCTTTTAATGAGCGCACCAGTATCTAAGTTGGATATGTAGGATTAAATCGCGCAAAGCGTTTGGTTTTGGAAAAGTATGTTTTCATCAGACTATGCAGCTTTAAACACATTCCTTAACGCTGCCATAGTTACGCAGCTTATTATATCGCAGTGATAATTGGCAGGAAGCAGTGAGGGATCCAGGTATTTGTGTCTAGTTTTCCGTCGATTTCGTCGTGGAGGTCTTTTTAGTGTCATTAATGCACTATGCTCCTTCCGGCTGAAGAAGGCGAGGCATGTCATTCTGTAGTTACTTTTAGGTTGCACAAACTAATGTCCGCATAATCCCTATAAAGTTTGATATAGGATATATATATATAGACCATCTCTACATACCTTTTCCATGAAGCATGCACTCATCAGAAACCTGCAATATTTCACATTGCACCCTACCTGTTAAGACCAGTGCTTCTTGTCTGCTAAAACACTGGAATAATATAAAATTAGATTGTTTGGGTTAAAGTTGGTATTGTGTTAAGTAGTATATCATGAAGATCTAATATGGTTGGTTATGCATGGCCCAGTTGTTGCTCCAGATGAAGATGTACTGACCCGTCAGTCGCTCAGGACCGCGGTAATTGCTCCGCCCAAGTTAGTATAGCGCAACTGTGAATACATCGAGAATACACACACAGAATACATATTCACACTCCGTTGTTTTATATTTGCACAATACATTGTACTCCATATATAATAACATATTTAGTGTTTCCTGGTATGGGGTTTGAAGCCCGAGGAACCTTGGATATGAAATGACTCCAGTTACACCCTGGTCAACACACTTTCACCATGTCCAAAGGACTGAACCCGCTGATTTCGAAAATAATGTATTTAATATAATACCCCAGAATTTAGACTTCAAACTTTAGCAATTTCAACTGAAACTTAAGAATGTATTTAACAAATAGCTATACTACGCAACAACAAAAGTGATATCGGAGTCTCCTGTCCGATATCGGTTTTATCGTACCGGGCAGGCGGGCGGGTATTGTCGAGGATATCACTGTGGAGAATCGTGTCATCGACACTCCGTGTGAATTTGATGTGGCTGCATTAGGCGAGGCACTGGTGTGGGCCTATCGCTGGCAGCCCTTCCGGTTTCTGCGCATGCGCCAGACACACCGCCACCAGGTGTACCCCGATTAACGCCCCGTGGGTGTTAACCATAGCAGCAAACCCCCTCGTTATGAGGCTGCACGTGACTGCCATGTTTATATCAAAGTGCCTTCTGGGATAAAACTAGCCCCGGCCTCGCCGGCACGAACGCCGCCCCGAGTTGGGGGGGGGGGGGGGGGGTTTCCCCGAAATTCCGCCGATCCTGTCCGCCAAAGTTAAGTGACGTCAAATTGTATTTAAAACACGCCGGCTTTGAAACCTACGCGTTGAGGAAGTTGCGTTATATAAGCTAGCCATGATTATGGTTTTTGTTGCCTTAATTGGTGTTTATTTTGATATTTCTGTTTACGACGAATGTAACTTTTGTTTCTATTTTTGTTTATCGTGACATTTCTGTTCGTTAGTAATGTAGCTTTTGTTACATCCATTGGTGTTAAATCTGACATATTTCTTCCATATCCGTATGGCTTTTGTTGCATTCATTTGTACCTATCCTGATATTTCTCTTCATTATGAATATGGCTTTTGTTGGCTGCATTGGTGTTAAATGTGATATTTCTGTGCACTATGAATGTAACTTTTGTTGCCTTCATTTGGACCTATCTTGATATTTCTCTTCATTATGAATATGGCTTTTGTTGGCTGCATTGGTGTTAAATGTGATATTTCTGTGCACTATGAATGTAACTTTTGTTGCCTTCATTTGTACCTATCCTGATATTTCTCTTCATTATGAATATATCCTTTGTTAGCTCCATTCGTATTAAATTTGATATTTCTGTTCACTATGGATGTAACTTTTGTTGCCTTCATTTGTGGTTATCCCGATATTTTTCTTTGATATGAATGTGGCTTTTGTTGGCTTCATTGGTTTTATCTGACATTTTTGTTTTTCTTATCATTTCTGTTCACTCTGAATGTGTCTTTTGTCTCCATTTGAATTTATCTTAATATTTCTGTTCGCCATGACCGGGCACGGTGGCCGAATCGGTAGAGTACAGGCCTCACATGTGGAAGATCGGGAGTTCGCGAGTTTGGTTCCCGGTCGAGTCAAACCAATGACTTAAAAATTGATACTTGTCGCTTCCTAGCTTGGTGCTCGGCATTATAAGGATAGGGCAAGGACTGGTTAGCTCGGTGTCAGGATAATGTGACTGAGTGGGATATTGGGTCATGGTGCTGGCGGCCTGATTTCCCAGTGGGGCAGCACTATAAAACTGTCATGAGTGCATACTGTCACAAGTTGGTACCCATCCTGATATGACCTTAGATGTTGATACGATGTAAAACAACAAACAAACAAACAAACAAAAAACTGTTGGCCATGACTATAAGTATAACCCTTGTTGCTTCGATTTTGCTTGTGATATTTTTGTTCGCTGTGCATCTGGCCTCTGGTTCCACTGTTTTAGGTTTGCATTTGTTTACTGAAATGACATCACTAGATACAATTTGTGGTTGCTGCTGCTGCGGTTGTTGCTGCTGCTATTGTCTGGTAATAGTGGTGTCACCAGAAACAATGTGTTGCTGCTGCTGTTGTCGATGTGTTAGTGAGACGTGCCCGCGGCGTGCTCGTATCATCCCGTCGAGATAACTCGGCCCTACTAGGGGGTGCTGCCGAGTCGAACTCGAAGTAGCGATTACCCATATGCCTCCCCATATAACAACGCGCTAAAAGATGGCCACCGCCACTATGGTGACAGGATGGTGTCCTCCTTCATAGACCTCCTTGTGCCGAAGCCAACCTGGTATTGCCTCGGATGTTGCTAAGACGTAAACCCCCTTCTGCCCAAAATCAATCAATCTTTCTCCTAACTACCATCTATCTACTCCCAATGACATATTTCCCATGCGATCTCGAACCAGGTGTGCGCTAAAAGAAGTCTAGGCTAGCACGTGACCTCGTTAACATTGTTTCCTCAATTATGTCGTCTGCTTTGCGCATCACGTGATCGTGGAGTCTGCAGAAGGCATGATGGGAAGGTACCGGAAGTCCCGGCTCTGCACTGGGGCCACTTTATAGTAATTAACAGTAACACATGACCCTGAAGGTCCGGTTATTGGGATGTTACGTCCTAGCGACACCTGAGGTCTTATCAGAAATGGTTACGGACTTGTGACAGTGTGCACTCATGGCGACTTTATAATGCTGCGGCCACTGGGTGACTGAAACTGAAAAGGCGGCACGGTGATCCAATTACCCCTTTCATAGTCTCCATCACGTTATCTTGACAACTTCCCCCCCCCCCCCCCTTGGGCACGTGTCCTAGGGCATCTCTTAACACATTTTCCCCTGGACATTTTCCCTAGGAATCTTTCCAATGGCGTCTCCCCAGGGACCTCTTCAGCTGGACACTTTTCCCAGTCCATCAATTCCAGCCATCTTCCTCGGCCATCGTTGCCAGACAATCTTCGCATGGTCATTTGCTCATTACTCATTGCTATCTTCACAGTTCCATCTTACCCGAAACAAAATATCCTACAGATTATCATCTTAGATGACCCCCCTCCTCCTCCCCACGCCCACGCGCACACTAACCCCATTCTATTCCTTTTAGCATCGTATCTTTTCGCCGAAGCCATTTGATAAATTCCCCCCCCCCTCCCCACACACACACATACCCTCACTCTGCTCCCAAACCCCTTCTCCATCCCACCCCACAACCCCGTCGTTCTGAGCAATTTGACTTGCTGCGCGGAGCGGGGGGAGGCGGGGATGGCCGGTACCATCCTCACGCCGGACGACCCTGAGGAGCGAATCGGGATGGGGAAGTGGGGGAGGGGGGGGGGGATATGGGTGGACACGGTGCGCTGTGCTGGGAAGGAGCGGGCCGGGGCGTGGTGGGGCTAGTTGGGATGACGGGGGCGGGGCGGGGCGGGGCTGGTCCGGATGACGGGTGCCATCCTCCTGCGGGCGGGGCGGGGCGGGGCGGGGCGGGGCGGGGCGGGGTGGCGCTTTCTTCCCGGCGGCTGCCCCTGCTAAGCCCGACAGTCAGCGCCCTTTCATCATACTAAAGCACTGATGCAATGCGCGCCTTTACCGTCCACACGCCTGTCACCGGCGCGTCTTCGCTGGTATGTGTGAGTGTGGAGGGGGTGAGGGGGCACTTCATGTTCACAGCAGTAGGACGCTCACTGCCTTTGTGGTGTCCATTTTGCACAAAACGACGCATGCGCGTCAGCCCGCCCTGTGCCATTGTGCGCAACACGCTGCGCACCGGTTAACTGTAGCGATGGCACTTTGCGCATGCGTGTTGATGTTGATCGTGCTGGATTGTTGCTTTTGTGCCCGGGGTGACTGGGTACAGTGTATGAAGACCTATATGATGCATGACAAGATTGACTAATACTTCACTTCGCTGACTGTCCCCACCAACAAAAATAAAAAAATAAAAAAGGTTATACTAGAATTATTAGTGTACTCTTAAGCATGTTCGAGTTCAGGAATGTATTTGAAAAAGTAGTTCCATAAATGAGTGAATCAATTAAATAAGACCATGGATTATTACTTTTTAAATGTAGGTGGGAGAAGAATATATTTTATTTAATGGGTTCTACTTCTACTAGTGTTTTGTTGTTGTTGTTGCCGATATTGGTCGGTGAATTGCTAGAGAGGCGCCTCGTTTTATCATGCACCTCATCCCGTGGCAGCCATTTATGGCCTCTGCCGAAACGCCATGCATAACGGGAAGGGACGCTGGTCGGGTGGAGGCGGGGAGAAACAGTTGGGTCACGTCATACATTTCAGCAGCGCCACTCCCTGAAATATACAACATTGGGGACATTTCAGCAGCGCCACTCCCTGAAATATACAACATTGTGGACATTTCAGCAGTGCCACTCCCTGAAATATACAACATTGTGGACATTTCAGCAGCGCCACTCCCTGAAATATACAACATTGTGGACATTTCAGCACCGCCACTCCCTGAAATATACAACATTGTGGACATTTCAGCACCGCCACTCCCTGAAATATACAACATTGTGGACATTTCAGCAGTGCCACTCCCTGAAATATACAACATTGTGGACATTTCAGCAGCGCCACTCCCTGAAATATACAACATTGTGGACATTTCAGCAGCGCCACTCCCTGAAATATACAACATTGTGGAAATCTCAGCAGCAGAACTGTTGGAATATAAAACAGTGCAGTCTTTCCTTTTGTTTTATGTTGAGTCGACAACTAGTAGAATGAAACGCCATTGTTAACATGCGTCTGTCGGTGAGTGATTCGATCTTATCGGACGCATGTTCTCGGGGTTCGTTCGTGCAATTGGCAGTAAATATCGTCCATTCTTTGGTGAATTGCGAATTATTTGAGGGGTTACTTTTACCTTTACGAATAGAGGTCTTTGCTGTGTGATGCTAGGAGGTGGGGGCAGTAGTATCAGTGCAGATCCTCTTTGGTTAACGTCAGTACCATCGGATCATCCCCATAAGTGCCCGGATCAACCCCCACTTCATATACTACTACCTCCTGACGCCACTACCATGAGAGACGATTCATTCTTGTTTAACGTTTAAAGAAAAATAGAATTCCAGACAAGTATCTCCGAAAATAGTGTAGATTTGTCTGATTTTTATTACAGTTTTGTTTAGAATCTTCCGGAATTCCGGATTTTTGATCTGCCAGATTTTTCTCGGATATCCGGAAATGATCAAAATTTGCGAACAATCCTGGTTTTGCAGCCCCCACCCTCTGACTATTTTCCTGGGTGTTTTTTTTTGTCAGGCCATTCCCATCTCTGATGTGTAAGTATGTATGTAACTGTATACACATATATTGTTTTTGTTGCCATTTTACGACCTAGCAACACCTAAGGTCATATTAGGACGGTACGCGCGCACACACAGATATTATATTTATATATATATATATATTTTACCTCGGTATACAGCCTCAGGCTAGCCTCAGGCTAGGGAGAGGTAAGCACATCCGGTCCAGCAATTAGCATAAAAAACTCACGACCGGAGGACGCTCGTGAGTTGCTCCAGTTGGATTTATCTACAAAAAGCTAATAACTGTAAGTAATCGTGATTATTTTGGTTAAGCTTGTTTATGATGCACTATCGCATCTAGATTGGAAAGTTCAGAACTTTCGTACGTCCAGTTTGGACAAGATTAGCGTTTTAAAAATTGAATCGGATAGAACAAAGGATTCCTTTGTCTTGGTTCTGTGGTTCGATTAAACCCGCTTTGTACGGGTAGAGATGTTGACACCGTCACATCTCCTGTGGAGATTCCTTCGGACCCTAATAGAGGGTGTTGTTGGGGATGATCCTGGGTTTCTTTTATAGACTCCCCTTTTGATGAGGCGTTTCTCCGAGTTTCATAGCATTTTCTCTCACTTGCTGGCGCAGTAGCCGCGGGTGAGAGAAGTGTACGCGACAGAGAGATGGGAGGTTCTAGAAGCCTACCCCACGTATGGTTGGTTTCGATACCCAAAAAACCTACGGAAAACTTAGCTTACCACGCCTGTATTGAGAACGGTGTAAATACGTTACTCTTTACCAATAAGATCCTCAACCCAGGTTCCCTGGCGTCACTTTGGTGTTCAGTTGAGTTGATTCCGGTTACTAAGTTTCCTTTTTTGGTTACAGACTACCGATGGCTACGAAGCGAAACAAACCGCCGCCCGCCGCTGCGGAGGGACGCGTGCCTACCGGCTACGATACGTCACCGGATCGGACAGCTCCGCCATCCCCACTACCGGGGGCACATGTGCTCTCAGATAGAGAGAGTGAGGACGACGAGGTGTTCCCAGGCGATTTGACCTTACAGGTCAATAGGCTAGTGGAGCAAAAGATGAAGGACCTCCACAGCAAGGACCAACAATTCCCGCCAGCTGACTCAGACTGGCAGGATGTCTCTGATTTCGAAGAGACGGATTCGGCACCTGAGCCCCCGCGCCCTAAGGCCAAAAAGCGGAAACGACCGGCTAGCTCCTCTGGTGATGATTACACCAAAGCCATCAAGGGCAAGAAAGTGAAGAAGCCAAAGAAGAAAAGTAAGAAGAAGAAGAAAGATTCTTCTTCCGATTCATCGTCCGACTCGTCAACTACTGAGTCGGACTCAGACACGGAAAGGGCTGGCCTTTATGCCAACCTGGGAGGCAAGATTCGGAAGCGCTGCCCGATCCAAAAGAGAAAGAAAGTCAGAACAACGACTATGATGCGCGAGACTATAAAGGGACATTTTAACACCTTTAAGCCAGCTGAGGTGATCAACAAAATCACTGAGCAGATTTCTGGGATAAAAGGTATCCCGGATAGTGTAGTGAAAGAGATGGACGCTGGGATCCATCTGAATGAGGAGAAGAAGCGCTTCGAGACTGCTCTGTTTACCGTTCACAAAGCGGTCTTAGGGGTCCTCGCCTCAGTCGTTCCGGTAGCTAACCGGATGCAAACTGAGAACAAGTTCTCCTCATTGGCCAGAGGCATGGATAAGGGCGTGGCCCTCCTCACAGCTGCCAGTAACTTCTTGAGCTACCGTAGATACGAAAACGTGTTCAAAGCGGTCACCACACAAGCTGGGAAGGAAGTAGCCAGATCTAAGAAGGTCATGGACAACGATGGCAAGGAGTATACTCTCTTTTTGCCACCCAAACCCATCAAGGGCAAACCTTTGGATAAAGGTAAAATGTTTGGTGGCCAACTTCCATACCTCTTCAAGGAGGTCGAGACGGAAGCCAAGAGTGGTCGTAACCTTGAGCCGGCCAAGAAAGCAGACTCGTCAAGATTTTGTCGCCCCCGAGGGGATTTTCGTCCTCGCCGAGGAGGCAGAGCTGGCAGGTCCGGCCCGTCCTACGGCTTTCAGCCCAGAGGCAGAGGTCGGGGAGACAGGCAAGGTTGGAACGACGGGAACCGCCCGTTCAGGAAGGAGTTTGCCCTGAAACAATCCTTCCCATGCCCAGGCAACAAATAGACATTGCTACACAAACCCAACTTCCTAAGTTGGTGGCAGAATCTACACAAACAGATGTAAGCGAATTTTGTGCGGGGAACATATTTAATTGTATTTCTTCTTGGTACGAAATCACTACTGACGTTAACATTTTAGATATTGTTACCGGTGTTAAGATTCCATTTACTGAAATCCCGTTACAACAACGGGTACCTTTCCCATATAGATTTAATGACTTGGGGAAACAAGCATTATCAGAACAAGTTGCACTTTTTGAATCTAAAGGTATCATTGAAGAGGTGCCTCACACCCCAGGAGAATTTATCTCTAATATATTTTCAAGGCCAAAGCCAAATGGCGATATTCGCATGATTTTAGATTTAACTAAGTTGAACGTACTTGTAGAATATCAACATTTCAAAATGTTTTCCCTGGACACTGCCAGAGACTTGGTTACAGAGAATGCTTGGATGGCTATTGTTGATTTACAAGATGCATATTATACTGTCCCGATATTTGAAGGACACCGCAAATTCTTAAGATTTATTTGGGAAGATAGACTATTTCAATTTACATGTATGCCAAATGGCTTAGCATGCGCTCCACGCTTGTTTACTAAATTATTGAAACCGTTTTTTTCGGTCATAGCAAATAAGGGTCATACTATGTTCCCTTACATTGATGATTCTTTCATTGTTTCACAATCATTTGATGAGTGTCAACACGCTGTTGACGATTTATGTTCCCTTCTGACAACGTTAGGTTTTTATTTGAATCATAACAAGTCAGCTTTTGTCCCCACAACTGAACTTAAATGTTTAGGCTTTATTATTAACACACGCTGTATGACTGTTTCACTCCCCGATAACAAGCTGACTAAGTTTCACGATACGGCGTCTCACTTGGTCGCCTTAAGTAGGCCAAAGATAAGACAAGTCGCGGTGCTAGTTGGCATACTTATTGCTTACGCCCCGGCTATTCTATATGGTAAAGCCCACATAAAATCTTTAGAAATAGATAAGAACTTAGGGTTGGCTCGTACTAAAGGCAATTTTGAAAGGAAAATGTTTATTTCAGAAGATGGAATGAAAGACATTAACTGGTGGTTTAATAATATTCAAAATTCCCCCAATCCTATACGGATGAATGAACCCAACACAGTAGTGACTACTGATGCTTCATTAGAAGGTTGGGGGGCACATTGCTATTCCATAGCAACAGGGGGACGTTGGTTGAAAGAAGAAAATGCAGATCACATTAATGTTTTAGAGCTACGAGCTATTTATTTAGGCCTTGCTAGTTTAGTTAAGGTACCACGTAAACACATCCGTATTTTAACGGATAATACAACGGCAATGGCATATGTACGAAACATGGGTGGGACAAAGTCCAGGCCATGTAATGCGATGGCTAGAAAAACTTGGGAATGGGCCCAAATGAATAAAGTTTGGCTAACAGCAGCATATATTCCCGGAACGCAAAATACCTTAGCAGATCATAAAAGTCGACATTTTCATGACCATTTGGAATGGTCCCTTAATCCAGACATTTTCACCACAGTGTGCCAAAAGTGGAGCCAACCTGAAGTTGACTTGTTTGCTTCACGAAACAATTGTAAAATTGACAAATATGTGTCATGGCATCCAGAACCTGATGCCTGGCATATAGATGCTTTTTCTATCACATGGGAGAATAAATTTTATTATATCTTCCCCCCATTCAGCCTGATCAGCTGGGTAAGCCGAAAGATAAAGATGGACAAAGCACACGCAATATTAATCGTTCCCAACTGGGACACGCAACCTTGGCTACCGGGCATACAGGCAGCCGCCAAAGATTGCCTCCGATTCCGAAGATCACCAGGCAATCTGACACACCAAGGCCCTCTAAAACACAGAGGGGACGTGTCCACAACACCGTTGTTGGCATTCCTTTTTTAAATAAATATTTAGAACAATTCGGTTTAGATAAAATTACACAACAAAGACTTGTCGCAGATGCTTGGCGTAAAGGTACGGTTAAAATGTATACCACATATTTGAAAAAGTGGGGTGTTTATTGTTTAATTAAGAAAGTCAAACCCATGAATCCTACTATTTCCCAAGTTGGTAATTTTCTCCGAGGGTTAGAGGACGAAGGCTTAGGGTTTGGATCTATTAATGCTGCTCGCTGTGCTTTATCCGTCATCCTTCCACGGATAAATAATGAGACATTTGGTAAACACCATGTTATTCATTGGATTGTAAGATCGATTTATTAACGAAACCCACCCAAACCGAAGTACAGTCGCTTCTGGGATGTTTCGGTAGTGTTTGATTTGCTAAGACAGTGGCCTCATAATAGGCATTTAGATCTCAAACAATTAGGGTTTAAGGTAGCGTTGCTCTTATTATTAGTAACAGGACATAGGGGACAAACTATTGTTGCCCTATCACTAGATGGCCTAGAGATAGATAGAAATGAGGCCACATTTGATTTGTCAAAGCTGTTAAAATCTAACAGATTAGGTGCCCCTTTGTCTACTATTAGTGTAAGTAGTTTCAAAGAAGACCCAAAACTTTGTGTTGTATCAGCCATTAGGGCCTATATATCCAAGACCAAGGACTTGAGAACTTCAAGACAGTTGTTAGTGAGCTTTATTAAGCCACACAAGGGCATTTCGCGAGATACTCTAGCGAGATGGACAATTAAGTATGTTGAAATTGGCAGGCGTTGACACGGACAAATATGCCTCACACTCAACAAGAGGTGCTATGGCATCTAAGGCGCGACTGCTTGGCATCTCTGTCAAGCGGATCCTGGCCCATGCAGGATGGAAAACAGCACGATCGTTTGCTACCCACTACAACAAACGATTGGAAAAGTCTAGCACACTAGCCCGACAGCTGCTACAAGACTAGATCGGCATTAGGTGAGAATACACTTCGATTTCACCAAAAATGTTATTTTGCTGATTGATGATAATGTATGTTTAACAATTATTATTGACTTGTGACATAAGAATACAGGATAAATGAGTTTACGTAAACCTCTCCCTAGCCTGAGGCTAGCCTGAGGCTGTATACCGAGGTAAAATAGATTAGTTAGACGAATCTTACCTGGGTATAGATGATGGATAACTGTTATTTTACCGAGGTATAAGCCTCGGATAGACGTGGGCTAGGGCCCTCCCGCCACACCCTTCCACGTCTATTCGTTTGCTTATACCAAGGAAACTTCGCAGTTTAGTACCATTGTCACCATTGATGTACTTTTAGATTATTTGTTTCATTTATCCTGATTAAGTAGGTAAAGATTGCTGGACCGGATGTGCTTACCTCTCCCTAGCTCACGTCTATCCGAGGCTTATACCTCAGTAAAACAACAGTTATCCATCATCTATACCCAGGTAAGATTCGTCTATCTATATATATATATATATATATATATGTATAAGTTTAAAGACAATTTAATCTTTTAAGTTATATAGGTTGCTTTACAACAATCTGCCTCTCCCTTTCACGTGTCAGGGCCTTCCACAGTCGGTCAGTGTGAAAACCTACCGCCCTCCTCACTACCAGACCAGGGGACCGCAGCGTTAGGGAGTTCACGATAATGCATGAAGGTCCACAGTGTTCACACGGCCCCTGGAGACCCTGGAGCCGACAGGTGCCGCACACTGAGTACCGGCACAGGTGGGTAGACGGACCCATTGTCTGGAGGAGGAGGGAGGCGGCCAGCTCACATCCACGCACTCAGCAATGGAGCCTGCCTGCCCACCTACCTGCCCGCCTGCTCCTACCTACTTAATATTCATGAGGCAACATTAAGGGCCCAACGCGAATACTTGCCTGAGGCAAATTGTACACACATCTACTTATGATGACCAAGCATGCATGCCCATTCATCCTGTCACAAAAGCTCAAGGCTATTATTTTTCTTACTTGTGTGTTTGTGTGTGTGGGGGGGGGGGGGGGTTACCTCCGACCACCCCAGCCCACCACTGTGGTGTCATCGGTTCAGTTTACGTGAATATCAGTCGGAGTTAAATATAGCAAACCTTGTTATTTATATTTTCACAAGTCCTTACACATCATATATATGTGTATTGAAACTAATAACTGATATATATATATTTATATATCTATATATATATATAAAATATAACTGTAGGTTATTTATATATAGCGTGTGTGTATTCGAATGACCCGTTCAGAGAATCAGCATATTCTTCGCAGTATCTGCGTCACCTAGCGGGAAGTACAAAACCTCTTTCGGGGTCCTTACTACACATGCTATACTACACATGCTATGATCACCACAGTGCCGATTTGCGGCGTGGACTACATAGGAGCACGTGTACACGTGTATGAATTTCTGAAAGTAAAAATACCATTTTGGCGGGCGGCGAACAGTTAGTAGACGGGTCCCGTCACAACGGGCACGCAAACGGGTGCTGAACGCACAGCGCCCTCAAATTGCACGTGCATCATTGATGACCCGGGCTGCCCTTCTCCTCCACTCCTCCCCCCCCCCCCTCTCCCTTTCCCCGCCCCCCCCCCCAAACACGCCTTACTCCTCCGACCACAACCATCACCCCGCCCGGCCCTCCGTCTGCATACATCCATCCGAACCTCACATAGTTCCAAGCACGCATAAGAAATATATTCCACATGGGTCTGTGTGTTATTTCACAGTGCCTTTTCTCTTTCTTTCTTTTTCTTTTTCTTTCTTTCTTTCTTTCTTTCTTTCTTTCTTTCTATCTTTCTTTCTTCCTTCCTTCTTTACTTCTTGCTTTTACTTCTTGCTTTTACTTCTTGCTTTTACTTCTTTCTTCACTTTAAGAACAACTTTTGTTTGTTTATTTCTTTCTCACTCTGTATTTGTGCATGTCTCTTTTTGTTTGTTTCTCTTCTTTGCCTCATTCCACCGTCTATTTCTGTTTGGTTCTTTCAGTTTCTGTGTCTCGGTTTGCTCCTTTATCTCAAAGCATCACTCTACCAATTCCTTACCAACACACTTCCTATATACATATATATCTACCTACACACATAGATACATTTGATTTCCTCCCTCAATCTACTTACATATTTTCTTTTTATTTCCACCTTCTCGCACCGCCTCTCTCATTGTCTCACACCTTGCACTTTCATATGCAGACATGCCTGTGCAGTATATCCTCACCATTCAACTACCAGACCCTCTCTATTCCACTACCAACCTTCTCCATTCCACTACCAGTCCCTCTCTATTCCACTACCAGTCCCTCTCTATTCCCTTACCAGACCCTCTCTATTCCCCTACCAGACCCTCTCTATTCCACTACAAGTCCCTCTCCATTCCACTACCAGTCCCTCGCCATTCCACTACCAGACCCTCTTTATTCCGCTACCAGATCCTCCATTCCCCTACCAGACCCTCCATTCCCCTGCCAGATCCTCCATTCCCCTACCAGACCCTCCATTCCCCTACCAGACCCTCCATTCCCCTGCCAGACCCTCCATTCCCCTGCCAGATCCTCCATTCCCCTACCAGACCCTCCATTCCCCTACCAGACCCTCCATTCCCCTGCCAGATCCTCCATTCCCCTACCAGACCCTCCATTCCTCTGCCAGACCCTCCATTCCCCTGCCAGATCCTCCATTCCCCTACCAGACCCTCCATTCCCCTACCAGACCCTCTCTATTCCACTACCAACCTTCTCCATTCCACTACCAGTCCCTCTCTATTCCACTACCAGTCCCTCTCTATTCCCCTACCAGACCCTCTCTATTCCACTACAAGTCCCTCTCCATTCCACTACCAGTCCCTCGCCATTCCACTACCAGACCCTCTTTATTCCGCTACCAGATCCTCCATTCCCCTACCAGACCCTCCATTCCCCTGCCAGATCCTCCATTCCCCTACCAGACCCTCCATTCCCCTACCAGACCCTCCATTCCTCTGCCAGACCCTCCATTCCCCTGCCAGATCCTCCATTCCCCTACCAGACCCTCCATTCCCCTACCAGACCCTCTCTATTCCACTACCAACCTTCTCCATTCCACTACCAGTCCCTCTCTATTCCACTACCAGTCCCTCTCTATTCCCCTACCAGACCCTCTCTATTCCACTACAAGTCCCTCTCCATTCCACTACCAGTCCCTCGCCATTCCACTACCAGACCCTCTTTATTCCGCTACCAGATCCTCCATTCCCCTACCAGACCCTCCATTCCCCTGCCAGATCCTCCATTCCCCTACCAAACACCCCATTCCCCTACCAGGCCCTCCAACCCCCAGCCAGACCCTCCATTCCCCTACCAGGCACTCGATTCCCCTACCAGACCCTCCATTCCCCTGCCAGGCCCTCGATTCCCCTACCAGACCCCCCGTTCCCCTACCAGACCCTCCATTCCCCTACCAGACCCTCCATTCCCCTACCAGACCCTCGGTTCCCCTGCCAGGCCCTCCATTCCCCTACCAGACTCTCCATTCCTCTACCAGACCCTCTATTCTCCTACTAGTTCCTCTCCGCTCCACGCCTGGCCCGGCCCTCTCCGTTCCACACAGGTCCCTCCCCACTTCCCTAATCGTCTACAACTGTGCTACTAAAGCAGCCATACCAATCAATCACCTTAACCCAAAACCTTCCCCCACCCTATCCCTCACCCAACAATTTGTGCTTGCCGTTGCCGTACTGCTCCAACAGCAATGCATACAAATAAATCCAAATAAATACTGAAGTTCAGGATTGATTTGGATTTATATTTCAGGACCTGAACTATGTACCATAACCCAGTCGGACACACACATCCATGTATTTCTGTTCAGGGTGTAGTATCACCACCCCTCTGGGAATCTTTCTAGGACAGCCCTCCCTCCCCCCCACCCCCCCTATTCGTACCAATCACCCTCCTGTCCACCGGCCGGGCAATTTTTCTATGTCGTTTGGGGTCCACTCAAGTGAGGTGCTCACTTTGCGAATGAAGTAACCGGAAGTGGGCACTCTTATAGACGCCTCCCCTCACCACTCACTGCCCTGTCCGCACCTCTGCATTGCCCCTCTCCCTCTCACCCCAGCCAGCCCGCTCGCCTTAGCAACTGTGGGCCCTTCCCCAAATTCTACCCCCACCCCCACCCCATCTCCACTACTCATGCGCCACCTGGTGGCGCCGCGCCATGTGAGAATGAGGCTACGTTCACTTTAAAGTCGATACACTAAACATTATATATATATTAATTTTGAAGTGAGAGCTGGGAGACCGTTGGTGTCAGTTCTCAGGATGGGGGAAGCAGAGAGTGCCCGGTTACAGAGGGGCCTGCGAATAAGGGTGTTGGGATAGTCCCTAATGCCCCCAGAAGGAGCATTAGGGACTATTCTTTATTTATATTCACATAATAAATTATATAACATATATATATATATATATGTATATATATAATAGGTCGTTCTCAGAAACTGTACCATGTATTTCGTTTCCACATTACATGGGGGAGGGGGTGAAGTTATTGTTACATCTCTGTGTTAAGTATTAAGTATGTTAGCAAAGTAATAATACATGTATTTAATCTATCTCACAACATATATAAAATATATGCTTGTATAATTTTGTGCTATTGTGAAAATTTGTATATCGGTACCATGCATCTACCCAAACCTTTTTCAGCACTTTTTCCCCCCATTACAAACGTAATCTTTTTTGGCTTAACTGTAAATTTAAAAGATCCCATGCTTGAATTTATAGTGTGTGTGAAAATAATGTTATGGAAGTATGTTTGATTTCTATGTTAGTGTTACACATGTAATTTTAGCGGTTTTTCTCGATTTGGATGACATCAAAATCAAGAGGTGAATAATTCTTTACCCAACTCTGATATATACACAACATTTAAACCTTCAAATGAATATGGATTCTGCTATTATTTGTAGTGTTTTCTGCTATTATTTGGAATGTTTTCACTTTTGGCTTACATGTCACTCATGTGATGCACAGTTTCTGAGGACGATTCATATGTCATGAGAAACATTTATATGATTGGAATCTGGACTGAAGAATTTAAGGGGGGGGGCGGCTTAATGGAAACCTTTAATGGCTATATTAATGGATACATTAATGAATTAATGTATACATTTCCAGGGGACATTTAATAGAGAAATTTAATTATAAATTGTAGATAATTACTGGGGAGATTTAATGGAGACGATCAATGTAAAGATGTAATGGATGCATTAATTTTGAAATTTAATGGATACATTAATAGGGATATTTAATGGAAATATTGAATGGAGACTTTTACTGGATCCATTAAGAGATATATTACTGGAAACATTTACTGCATACATGTAATGGGGACATACAAGGGAACCATTTAATTAGGGCATTTAATAGGGACATACAATGGAGACATTTAATAAGGACATTTAATGGAGACATACTTGAACCATTTAATGGGGGCATTTAATGGAGACATACAAGGGAACCATTTAATATGTGCATTTAATGGGGACATGCACCAGAGCTATATAATAAGGGCATTTACTGGGGACATACAATGTAACCATTTAATAAGGACATTTAATGGAGACATACAATGGAGCCATTTAATAAGGACATTTAAGGGAAACATTTAATGGGGAACATTTGGTGGAGACATTCAATGCAGTCATTTTTTTTTCTTGAAGATTTATACTGCCTATTATGGATAAGCCTGAATGGACTTGTTTTCACCATTAGACAGTTTGTCGATAGAAAGCCCGAGCCTATACTTTTACCGACCCAAGGGATTTTTAACCTCCCACACCACATAGACATGGTATGAGAGCAACGGGCCTTTGATGATGCTGTAAGTTATCCACAGCGGTGGAAATCCAAATTGGCAGAGGTGTGAGGTAGGGGTATTTAATGGAAATATTTAACGAAAACATTAATCGGGGCATTGTGTGGTCATTTAATGGATATTTTAATGGAGTCATTTAATGGAGACAATGATGGAGACATTTACTGAGTACATTATTAGGGACATTTAATGTATTCATTTAATGGGTACACATAATGGATATATTCAATGGGGACATTTAAATTTTAATGTATCCATTTAATGGACTCGTTTAATATATACATTAATAGGGATATTTACGAGATTCATTCAATGGAGACATAATCGTGTTCAATTTTCTGGCGTGCTTATTGACTTGAATTTCACCTCGGTCAATACTCATTGTGGAAGCCCTCTGGTGTTAAGTGTAATATTAGGCAGTGATCGATTAGTCCTGATTGGCTCATGCTCTGTGAGTTCAACTTTCTCCCTATAAAATATTGACCAGACGGGATGGCCGAATGAGTTGAGCATCCATCTCCCGTTTTGGTAGAATATGATATTCGAACTCGTGAGGTCGAACCCTGGTCGATTCAAACAATGACTTAGAAATTGATATTTGTCGCTTCCTAACCAGACACTCGGCATTATTAGGATATGGCAATGACTGGTTGGCTCAGTGTCAGGATAATGTGACTGAGTGGGATATCAGGTCATGGTGCTGATGGCCTGGTCTCCCAGTAGGGTATCACTATAAAGTTGCCATGTCACAAGTTGATACCTGTCCTGATATGGCCTTAGATGTTGTCAGGATGTAAAACTCCAACAACCAACCATGGTATTCCCATATTATCCCGTTATGTCCTTTACCCTGAGCCTCAAGTCCCATATCGAGCAGTAACGCCTTAACACCTCCGTGCATGGCTCCTGCCGGGCCCCGGGCGGGCCACCCTCCGCCTCCCGGGACCATGTGCGGCCCGGGCCCCGCCCCCATTCAGACCGTCGCCATCCCGGCCATGTCCCGCATCCACATGGGCGCGCCCCGGGCCAGCCCATGAATACAAATAGTGGCCCGGGGTTGTTTATTCCCGCCCACTAATAGAACCATCACGCTGCGCCCTGTCACCCCTCCCCTTCCACCTCCATATCCCTTCACCCTCCTCTTCCTCCTCCTCCTTACCGTATTTCCCCGATCAATAACCCTGGTGTTGATTGACTTTGTTGTCGTTGTATGGCTCTCTTGGAAGTGCAATATTTAAATTGATTTGTTCTCGGACAAAAAAAAGAGGTTCATTTTCATTTATGTGGTGTATAAAGGTTATGCAAATATATATATTTTTTTGTGAATGGAATATAAACTCCCCATACAACACTGCGTTAGGGAGGGGCAGGAGCGTGCCATTTCAGCAACCTGGAGGGCAGGGGGACCTGCTCCAAACCACTGTAACCTCCCCCGCCATCAGCCTCGGTCTGGTCAGCATGCCTCTCGGCCCACTCTCGTCCGGAATTTGCTTTGAGTGGACGTGTCGCTCACAGCTGCTCACACCTGTTCACCACGTGGTCTGCATGGCTATGGAGAATTGCAGTGCCTGCGGGGAGGAATATGAACCTCCCTGAGGTGGAATGTGCAAGCGAGCTAAGTTGGTGCTCCCTGCAAAGAAGGTGAAGATGGAGAATGTGGAGGGCTCCGAGAAGGAGGGAGCGGGAGCACCGGCCGCTGATATCTCCCCACCTGCCAACTGCGAGTCGGCCGGGCGTAGGAGAGAGTCACAGCGGTCCAAGCCTACCATGGTGGTGGTCGAGGACGAGGAGGAGCGGGAGCTCCGCACCCATTTGGAGCAGAAGGCATCTGAGTGAGAAGAGGAAGAAAAAACTCAAAGCATCGCTGGAGGGGTCGGAGTTGTCAAGCGGAGCGGGTGAGACGGCAACTGGCGCATGGCAGAGCTCGTGGAAAGAAGCCGGCATGGAGGGGGAGGGCGGTGGGCGGAAGCGCGGACTCCAGCTCCCCTCCTTTGTAAAGTTCTTCAGGCTCCATGTCCGATTCGGAGCAGGAGCCTGGACCACAGGAGGAAGAGGAGGAGGAGGAGGAGGAGGAGGAAGCGTCGCAGTAAGTTTGCCCTAAATAAATACACTAGGGGGGAGAAAAGTCTCAAGAAGCTGAACTTTGTTGAACTGTTGTACACAGCCTTGATGTGGGGCATTAAGCGCTCCGCCAAAGTCGGTATGGATAAGGAGCACCTTTGGGGGTACATAAGCTATCTGGCCTATATGACGATGCATGCGACTACCACTATACGGATGAAGCCTACAGGGGCTATGATCGTGCAGTGAGGGACAAGGTGAAGGAGAAAGGTTTGAAACAGTTCAAACAGGAAGATCAGGAGCGCTCGCTCCTTCACTTTAACCTAGATAACCTGAAGGCACTCAAGGACTCAAAGAAGCCCTCAAAAGGTGGAGCGGGAAGCTTAAAAAAGGAGGGCCCAAAAGCAAAGGGTGTGTGTTGTGGCCATAATTATAACAAGGAGGGCTGCACAAATAAGAAGTGTGATTGGGAACATAGGTGCATCTCATGCAAGAGTTGGGAGCACTCAATTGATGCGTGTGCAAACAAACGGAACTGACACTGGTTATTTGAACAATGGCGGCCGCACTCACATCCAAAATGGTGGTTGGTGTGAACCGCATGCCAGCAAACTGTGTTGCCGGGCAGACTGAACCTATCACTGATAGGGATGGGATAGGGACTGTGTCGGACTGTATTACGAATGTGGTGACTTGTACTTGTTTTGAATTTGATGAATGTTGCATGTATTGTATTGATGGTATGTCGTATGTGAATGTTGATGTTAGCCTGCCACCCGTTGTGCGTTTTGAATTTTCGCGGGAAATGGAGGGCGCGTCCACAGCGGCTTCGGGCACTGAAGTCGGGTTGGCGAGTCCATCGGGAAAGTCCGGTGGCACTTCGGGACCTTTCGGCCCTGAGCACGAGGAGTTATGCAGCGACAACGCTGATTAGTTCAGGGTTGTTAGTCCTTTTGGGGATGAGCCAATCACAGCAGGCCTTGTGTATACGCTTTGGGCTATCGACCAAATTGACGGCAATCGGGCAGGCCACACTATTGAAGTGTTTTCAGATTGTTTACAAGGTAAAATGTTCTTGTGTTTACGACCAAACGGGATGGCCGAATGAGTTAGAGCGTCTGTCTCCCATGCTGGTAGATCATGGGGTCATAGGTTTGAACCCTGGTCGAGTCAAACCAATGACTTAAAAATTGATACTTGTTGCTTCCTAGCCTGGCGCTCGGCATTATTAGGATAGGGCAAGGACTGGTTGGCTCAGTGTCAGGATAATTTGACTGAGTGGGATATTGGGTCATGGTGCTGGCGGCCTGGTTTCCCAGTGGGTCAGCCCTATAAAGTCACCATCAGTGCGCACTGTCACAAGTCGGTACTCGTCCTGATATGACCTTAGATGTTGCTAGGATGTAAAACAACAAACAAACAAAAAACAAATAATCTTGTATTTACAGGATTCAAGAAGCTGTAGCTCAGCTGAAACCGGGTAGAGTGTTTGCAGAATGTATGTAATGGGGTGATACGGATCCAGATTGGTATTATATACTGCGAGGAGTCTGTTTTGGGTTCAAAGTGATCGATGCAACATGCGAGAGCTCCTACGCAATGAGGAACTATCCATCAGTGACAGTAGGTGATGTGGGCGCGGATATGTCTGTCAGGCTGCATCGAGAGATAGGGTACGGGTCTACTAAAAGTAGTGGACGTGTCATGTGAGTCTATACATGCCCTGGGGTGTGTGCCAAAGGGGCACGATGACTTCCTTGCTATAGTAGATTGCTCTAGCTCAGAGGGTGTGTGTGAATGACCACACATTGGGTTGTAGAACTAATTTTTTCTATAACTCAGTAGAGAGTGTGACAACCATGTTGAGGATGGGGGACTACTTAGCAACGATAGATATCAGTAATGCCTACAGGGCAGTGAACACCCATCCACTTTCGAGGGTAAGGCAGGGCTTAGCGTGGGATTTTGGTGATGGGCTAGTGTATTTGAGAGACAACAGTTGTGCAGCAGGCCTGGGAATAGATTGAGGATGAGGTATGGTAGGAGTGTGGGTTAGCGTAATGTACAAAGATGGGGTGGCTAAGTTTGTGAATGATGAGAGGAAATAGATTGTATGTGAGGGAGCGAGGATGGTGAGGGGCTGTATCAGGGGCTTGGGTACATTTTCACACTGTAAGCACGTGCAAACAATTTCTTTCAGCGTCATATTTGTTTCCGGACTAGGTCCTATATAGTATGCAGTATTATTTTGTGCTTACAATTTTTTTATTTCCTGTAAGTCCGTGCGAACATTTTTGTGCTTACAATTTTTTAATTGCTGGATATGCCCCATCGCATGCATTCACACAGCAGAGCTGATGCAGTATAGTGCAGGTGTCTTGGGGAGGTTGCGTTGAGGGTGGAGTGTTAGAGTGATTGGGCGGGCGAGGAGACTGGAGACAGGACTAAAGTGGTTAGAGTGTGGAGGAGGAAGGACATTATGCGAAGAGGATGCTGGGAGATGGGGAGAGTGGTGGGAGGGGGTTATGAGGAGAGCCTGTTCAAAGTGTATAATGTAGACAGCAATGGTTGGTGCTGAAGGTGGAATGCCTGCTCCCTGGGGTGAATTGTATTTAATAGGACGTGCCCACTGGCAGGTCTACAGGATGCACCTATTGCGGATTTATATCAAACTACACAAAGCTACATATTGTTGCGGTTTTGGGGTGGGGGGCAGGTTACATCCTGGCAAAATCTAAGGTCATATCAGGATGGGCACCGCCTTGTGACAGTGCACAGTCATAGTGATCTTATAGTGCTGACTCGTAGTGACCTTATAGTGCTGTGGCCTTATAGTGCCACCCGCACCATGCCCTGATTTCCCACTCAGTCATATTGTCCTGATACTGAGCCAACCAGTCCTTCCCCTATTCTAATAATGCTGAGTGCCAGGCTAGTTAGCAACAAGTATCAATTGTGTAAGTCATTGGTTTGACTCGGTTAGGTTTCAAACTCCAAACCTTCTGCATGGGAAGCCTGCACTCTACCGATTCGGCCACCACGTCAGTCCTAAAGCCGCATAGCAGCTGAATCTAGTCTGGTATGCAATGCTGGAAAGGCAATGGTAATTATTTATTATTAATCACCAGAATATTGCGTTTGTTATTAGATAGAGATGTCAGGTTTATGACAGCTTATTTTGGAAAGATTATTTAGATTGAAACAAAGCAGGGACTAATTTGTTCCCCCTTTCTGAAACGACTTGATACAGAAATCACTCTTGAAGTAGCTCTTACTCGGGAGATGCACCTTTCCCGAAGAATTTGATAATGAAAGTGAATAGATATCATTTGTTGTGATTTATGGACCAACTAAGCCACTGGGATTTGCATATTCCACAACAGGGCACCATTGGCCTTATTTCACTAGAAATTCCGCCATTTTGTTTTACATTCCAATCGAGGGTTAAAAAAAGAAAGAAACCAGAGTGAGAGAATAATAAGACCAGAGACAATAATAATTGAATTTGCCTGCTAAGCATTATAACTTCAGAATAGACAAAATTGCTTCTAGTTTCATCGTTTTGTACATAGTTCTTGTCTACAACTAAACATCCCTAGTCCAACAAGAACTAATACCAGGAGAATGCATGTTATATTCATATATGTGATGGAAGTATGATGTGCAGCACATGACTGCACCACGGTCACCATATGCCAGTACTGTACTCCCTGTTTTCCTTCTGAACTAACAGGGTCATGGTTGTCTACCAATCAAAAGAGTTCCCTCTGCTGGTGTGTGTTGGCATGCTGGAAAATAGTCTAGATTTGCCATTACAATATTTGTTGCATCGACGTTTCAGAGGTTTGAATTGGTGGTTTTATTACCGTTTTATTCAATAACAAGGAGAGGGAATGTGCTAGGCTGGCTCTTGGCGCTATACAGAATCTGGTAGGACACCCATGTGTAGCCGGGATGTTGTCCCACAAAACACAATGGCCACACACACATGTATACACGTGTGTCCTTCCCTAGTCTTATGGCAGAAAGAGCCAACACAATCAATTCCTGCTGTGTCAGGACAACGTTGATATGAATGCAAAGTTGTCATTTTTATGACGGGTACTAACTAGACTTAACATGACCAGCACAAGTTTATTTAGACCAGACGGGATGGCCGAATGAGTTAGAGCGTCCGTCTCCCATGTTAGACCATGGGATTGTGCGTTGGAACCAAGGTCGAGTCAAACCAATGACTTAAAAATTGATACTTGTCGCTTCCTAGCCAGGCGCTCGGCATTATTAGGATAGGGCAAGACTGGTTCGCTCAGTGTCAGGATAATGTGACTGAGTGGGATATCAGGTCATGGTGCTGGTGGCCTGGTATCCCAGTGGGGCAGCACTATAAAGTCACTATGAGTGCGCACTGTCACAATTTGGTACCCGTCCTGAAATGACCTTAGATGTTGCTAGGATGTAAAACAACAACAAAGAAACAAGTTTATTTATTCATAGTAATTATGATCGAATATCACTGGTCATAGTTTGTATATATTTAAGCTGCCGATTCTTAAAATAAAAGTTATATAGGGCTCAGTCAAGACCAAGGACCACTGTGGTCAAGTTGTGATTGTTAGAGCCATTCAGCTTTAATGGCCCTTCTCAGCTATTAGATTGACATATGCCAGACTACTTGCTAGAGTTCTTATAGGAAATAACACTGCCATATGCTCAATGGTCACTAATTATATAAAGAAAGAAAAGCTTTTATGTAACAATTCGTTGGCATTGCAATAGAGAGTTACCATAGGAACTGGAATTGAAGTACCCGTATCACAGACCTCATTTGAATAATACATTAATAGTAAATTAAAGTAATTTATTTATACTTGATAAAGTATGTGATTCCCTTTTCCCTGCCTAACTTAACAGAATATATAATTTACCTTTAACTCAGATGAACTTACAATAGAGAATTTCCACCACCAACCCACCCTCTGGTAGCAGTGTAAGAACTAATGGTGTGGGTGGCAGCACACCGTACACCAGACGCTGTGGAAAAGGTAATTTCGAGTATTCCCACCACCAACCCACCCTCTCACTAGTGTAGTATAAGAACTAATGTTGTATGTAACAGTTAACTGCGCAGCATGCTACATACAGAAGGTCGTATAGAAGAGTTCCACTAACAAGCTGCCCTCTGGTGGCAGTGACAACAAGTAATGTGGATAGCTGCTCACTGCATGTGCTCCATGGAAAAGGTCTAATATTGGTGGATTTGGACGGTGAATTGTTTGTTTAACGTAACTGCCAACTTCTTTCTGTAGGATGTGTAACATCAAGGCACTCAATTATCACAGTCGTCTCTGACGGTGCTTAGCTCTCTTTTCACTCAATACATGCATCGGGTAGCAGACCTAGTACACCAACCCGCCACCAGGTGACGTCTACCTGACGTAGTTCGACCACCTTCCACCAGGTGATGCGTCCTGCCAGACGTAGTTCATCGTGTGTTCCTCAGGTGGCGCGATGAAGCTGCCCAATATGGATTCAGCAGATGTCATACATCAGTGCTCTGTTTACCGACGTGAGCTGAACTTTGTCTTGTTTGTCTCAGCAACCTCTAAGGTTATATATCAGGGTGGGTACTAACTTGTGACAGAGGGCACTCATGGGAGACAGGGTCGCTGGCACCATGACTCGATATTCCACTCAGTTACACTATCCGGAGCGAACCTGTCCTTGTCCTATCCTATTAATGCTGAGCCACAGGCTAGGTAGTGACAAGTTTCAACTTTGTAGGTCATTGGTTTGACTCAGTTGGGGTTTAAAGCCTCGACATCCCACCTGGGGAGACAGCCATCCCCCTTATTAATACTGCCATCTGGTCCGGTGCTGAACATTGTCAGAGACGTGGGTCGTGCAAATATGACTTTGCAACAACGTTGTTCCCTATGCCATCTGGCTACACGGTGTGGTCTGATACCATGCATGTGCTATGTTAGTGTGTGTGACAAATTCTTTTAAATAGACTTTTATTTATTATTGTTTATAACATGCAGCACCATAACTCCTCTGGAAATATATGCTTTGACAGAGAATGGGTGTAAAACGTGGTCACAGCTAGTTTGCATGCCGTAATATGAGAACGCTCCCCATCCCGAATCACCCATACAACCACCCATATCCTTCACTATGGCCTATAATTTAAACTTACTTTGCGCATGCACATTTAACCAGGTACTTTTCGAGGAAAATATGATACGTGGACTTTCGCAACATACCTTTTCCACAGAGTATGCGCAGTGAGCTCTTGTCCACTACAGTGGGTCTTGCCACCATCGACAGAGGTTGTGGAAATGGTCTATAAGATATTTTCTGCAGAGCATGCTACTCATTGAGTTGCGGCCCACAAGGTTAATTCTTCCACTGCCATCAGAATCCTGGTTAGTGGTGGACATCCTCTATGGGACCTATTCCACAGCGCATGCTGCACATTGAATTGACCCACATTTGTTCTTCCACTGCAATCAGAAACTGGGTTGGTCGTGGAAATCCTCTATACAACCTTTTCCACAGAGATTGCTGCACATTGAGTTGCGGCCCGCAACATCAGTTCTTCCGCTGCCATCAGAAATTGGGTTGGTGGTGGAAGTCCTCTATAAGTAGACCTATTCCACATCGTATGCTGCACATTGAGTTATGACCCACATCATTAGTTCTTCCACTGCCATCAGAAGCCGGGCCGGTGATGGAAATGCTCTATAATACCCTTTCCTCAGAACATCCTGCAAATTAAGCTGCTACTCAATACTGAATTAGTCTTTGCCATGGCCGGTTGGTGGTGGAAATCGTCTATCCAGTCACTGCCTTTCGAGCGTGGCTTCCACTGGTTCGACGGCACAGGTGGCTTCCGGTTGGCATTTGCAGCTGGGCCGGCTGTCGGTATAAATAATTGATGTTAAATCTATTGCTATCGGGCCTGGCCGTTTCCTTTCATAACGGCGGTTTCCCGTGCGCGCTGATGCGGGCTCCCAGGCATTGGCTTCAATTAGTGGCGCTAATAAGGGCTCAACCCATGCTTCTGTGGCACCGTCTTGCAAACAATATACCCCCCTAACCATGGAATGTATTTACAACTAAGAAAAGTTAACAAAACACTGTCATGTGGAATAAGGTATTATCGCTCTTTGCGCCAGGGGATTTGCTATTTACTTTCTTCTTTATATTTAATTTAAACAAATACAATTGTTGCTATTTTAGTAGTTTGCACTCACCGTACAGACATAGACCCACATGGATAGGTAGCCCATATAGCCGATATGTATCAGGGAGCTTATCAAGTCTAAATGTTAGGATGCTAGGCCTGGAATTATAGAGTTGTGGTTATGAGTCCCGCTTTGGGCGCAATGTTCCTTTTGTTTGGATCACCCCACTATTGATGTCACCATCGTCATCAGCAATCTGTGCACTAATTGTCCTTTTGGAATTTAATTACATTTTGATGAGATTGAAAGAAAGATGGTTTATTTGGACCTAGGCAAATCTGTGGTAGATGCATAAGCCATCGATCGGCATAAGAAGCCTATCAGCGACACAATGACATGTTTCTT
This sequence comes from Branchipolynoe longqiensis, assembly GCA_030323885.1. NCBI lineage: Eukaryota > Metazoa > Annelida > Polychaeta > Phyllodocida > Polynoidae > Branchipolynoe > Branchipolynoe longqiensis. The sequence goes on from CM059196.1 coordinate 61,804,152, forward strand.
TGGTAAGGGGGTGCCTTCTTTCTGCCAGGTCGAACGACACTAATGCCATGTGAACAAATGCTAAAGCAGCTCCATACATGTACAATAAAACGCGAAAGACATAATTGTACATACTGGTAGGCATTATAAGGTCGTGTATCCATAGACTGTTCCCCTGCGGGGTGTTCCCTTGTTATGTGTGTCTTGTGAGCGAGAACATAGAGAATGAACATCTTCCTTGTCTGTGTGGCATGTCACAAGCGAACATGGACATGGAACAAGGGAACACGCCACAAGGTAACAGTCTATGGATACACGGCATTATAGTCCTCGTATTCCTCGTGGTCCTTGTAGTCCTCTGCCATCAACTCGGGCTGTTATATACGTGTGCATCTCTTGTCAGAGTACGCACTGTCTTGACATGGCATTGAATGTGAAGGTGTCCCTGGAAAGATCTTAATTAGCCAAATGAATTATCTCAAAGATAGAATTGAAATAATATTCATGTTTATATTATTAGATGTCATAGAAATGCAACTGCAAAATATGATAATTAATGGAATGACGAAGTTGATGTTGAATGGCGAACTGTGTGTCTTATTAATTAGTTTAGGACAATCGTATATCAAGAATTAATGCCCTGGTTACTTCAGTTGCTTTATAGCAGTATATCCCGTACATAAATCTGATGGAGGTAGACTATTAAGATATATATGTATATATATAAATAAATATATAAAAATAAATACATATAAATATACATACATACATACATATGTTGTGGGGGTGATGAAAATGGGAAATATTGCACCTAGAGCAGGACTCGAACCCACATCTCTTTGCATTCCAGGCAAGTGTGCTAACCATTACACCACCTAGGCTTCCTGATATCACCATACTACCCATGCCTATTTGTCTATGTGGCTCCTTGGCTGAGAGGTCAGTGCAGACGACTACACTCATCCCCCTGGAATTGTAAGTCTTTTAATGCTTACAATTACATACATACAGGCAATGCACTTACATAGACATACACAGGGTAGGTTCAACAACTATACAGCGCGTAGCTTGTATAGGATCATGGTCACGGCAACTAGTGTCGTGGGGGTGATGAAAATGCACTGGAGCAACTGGCTTCGGATTGCGGGGATATGTGGGGCTGAAAGGAGACACAGGCGGGACTGGAGCCACGGAACCTGTCGTACAAGATGAGAACGATTGCAACGTGAACCTGGTGCTGTGTGAATAGGTGTGCATCAACACGTTCGGCAGTTACAGGTGCAGCTGTCTGAGTGGCTTCATACTGCGTGATGAACGACGCACCTGTGCAGACCAGGACGAGTGCAGGTACATGGGGCCACGTGACCAGCGGTGTACAAACACATACGGGGTTTTCATTTGTTCCTGCTACACCGGCTTTCTGTTATCAGAGGACAGGAGCACATGTCATGATGTGGACGAGTGTGCGCAGGGGGCGTGCAGGAAGAACTCCACTGCGCATGTCTGTCTCAACACATGGCAGCTACCACTGTCTGAGGGCCACTTTTGGAGTACCAGCAGCTGGAGCAAAAGCAGCCAGAGGAAAATTAGGTGGAGAAAATGCAGTTGGAGGAAAAGCAACTGGAGCAACGGGACTTCACCAACCTGGGGTCGCCGGCCACCCCTTGGAGCGGGCCGGTGTCGCAGTTTCAGTGCCCGGTCAGTTTCAACGGCCCGTATAGACTCAAACTCAAGGCATTGTCAATGGTCGTGAGCAATCTTCATACAGAAAATACAGGAAAAGTGATATATCTCTAAAAGCACACCACCTAGAAACAAATCGCTTTGTACACATATAGAAAACATCTTTACCAAAAAGACTGTATTAAATTTATAAGGTTAGGGTTCTTGATTTGTATTAATTTTGAATAAAACTAAGGTTTTGCACTGCGCGTACCGTCAAACTCAAGGCATTGTCAATGGTCGCTAGCAATCTTCATACAGAAAATACAGGAAAAGTGATATATCTCTAAAAGCACACCACCTAGAAACAAATCGCTTTGTCCACTTGTAGAAAACATCTTTACCAAAAACATTATATTAAATTTATAAGGTTAGTGACGATGATGTTAGATTTTGACGCATGCGCATGAAACTGACCGGGCGTTGAAACTGACCGGGCGCTGAAAATGCGACACCGGGCTGATGGCCGTCCGGGCACCCGTCAACTTACAAGATGGTTGCATTTGACTGCGCACTCATCAACATTGAAGGCTGTCATCGCGAACTGGATCATATAATGGCACTCGAACCCACATCTCTTTGCATTCCGGGCCAGTGTGCTAACCATTACACCACCTAGGCTCCTTGATATCACCATACTACCCACACCTACGTGTCTATGCGGCTCCTTGGCTGATAGGTCAGTGCAGACCACTACACGTACATACATACATACATGCATACATACATACATACATACATACATACATACATACATACATACATACATACATACACACACACACATACATACATACACACACAGACGTACATACATACATAACATACATACATACATACATACTTACTTACTTACTTCGTACTCTACGTACGACGTACGTACGTACGTACGTACGACGTACGTACGTACGTACTACGTACGTACGTACTACATACATACATACATACATACATACATACATACATACATACATACATACATACATACATACATACATACATACAAAATACAAAATATAAAATATAAAATATATGTGGCTTTTAAAGTTGAATTTCTGACTTGAACCTGAAGAGGCAATAGATAGATTGGGCCTATCTGTCAATAGATGCACGTTTCCGTGCCAAACCATCGTGTTCACATCCTTTTCCCTGGGAAGTCACTTCCGGTTAAAGAGTCAGTTCAAATTGCTTGCATGTCTTTGCATATTAGTTGATATGTCCCACTGATAGCTTACTTGAGCTACTGCGCGGGCGGGTGGTAGGTGGGTGGGATATCGGTGGGGGTGGGGGTGGGGGTGGGGCGGGCGGGTAACATGCCCGTGCCCCTATTCTCGCTGTACCGCTCCTGGATTAGATACTGATTCCCAACATGGGATGTTGACGTGGATACGGTCCCCTACACGGCTTCTTCCTATAGCCCATCCAGGCAAGAAATAGTGACCGGAAATCAAGTTGTCGTCTGCTACTGAGTGTTTGTTTGAAGATCACTCGCACACATGCAAACCGTACACATACTACACACATTCCACAGAGACTACACAAAACACACACACCACATACAGCTTCTCTCTCCCTCTTTCACTCCTCCCTCGCTGTCTCTCTCCATCTCTCTCTCTCTCTCTCTCTCTTTCTCTATTCTCTTCCCCTCGTCTTCTTCCCCACTCTTCCCTTCTCCGTCTTCGCTGACCTCTCTTTCTATATGTATCTCTACCTCTCCCCTTGTTCTTCTCCTCACTCATTTGAATTCAAATTGTCGTCTCATGTGTGTCAGTCACTGAAATGCCAATTATTGTCTGCCAATCTTCACCCGCTATTCTTTCTATTCCTCTCCCTATCTCTCTCCCTATCTCTTCTCGCCCCTCCTCTATATCTCCTCTCCCCATCACTATTGTTGTCCCTCCCTTCCTCCCTCCCTCCCTCCCTCACCCCCTCCCTCCTTCCCCATCACTTCCCCTATCTCTCTTCTCCCCCTCTCTCTCCAAATATATATATTTTTATTTTTTTTTTTAAGTGAGAGGGAAATAGTCAATGAGCGCCAATTGATTTCTGTTGTTAACGTAGTGCCGGGCAGACGACATTTGGTGCGAACAGACGACATGAATCTCGGACACACTGCCGAACTGGCGAAGTCAGGCACTTTCTTAGGCTGAGTCTCTATGGCAACGCACAGGGCCTACCGCGCCACTGCACCGCCGGACGAGATTGCCGTCTCAAATCGTGCAGCTTTTTCCTCGCCACAATCTATCAGATTGCCGGGCCCCTTGATGGATTGCTCGTTGGTTTAACCCTTTGACGCCTATGTGGCGGTTGTGGTGGTGTTAGAGCACGGACGGGGCTGGAGGAGGGGCGGCTGTTCTAATAACTACAACAACAGTTTGTGGCTCCTTATTAATATTGTACTTTATAGCGATGAAAACATTTTCTATTGATATATCTTCTTGAAAATAGGTTATATATGCATGTTCTATTTTTACTATATATATGTGTTATATTTGAGAATATGTACATTTATACTATTTTAGGACTCTAAGCATATAATCCTTCATCTACTTGTTATATCATAATATATGTAAGGGCTTTATATTGATATATGTCCCTCTAAACCAGCGTATGCATTTTATTTGAATATGTTATATTTTATTTCAATTATATTTATAGCGATATATGTGCTTCATGCTGATAGAAGTCCTTTAACTTAAAAAAAAAGAAAACTGATATAACCACATTCATATAATAATGATGATGATGATAAATGGGGATGATAACATTCGCCATGGCGATGTATCCATTGTAACACTGAGTAACCTGCTGAGTCCGATAGAACTGATTGATATTGGACTGTCACTCGCCCCATGCCCGCCCCCACCCTCTCCCCTCTAGTTTAATATTACTTTGTTTTATGTCTTCCTGCGACCAAATTGTATGTTAAAATGCATTGAAATTTCAGCCATTGTTAAAAAGAAAATATGTATGATTTGAAAGTTCATTCACCAAATGTATTATCATCCTATGTTTGTTTGTTTAACGACCCCCCCCCCCCCACACAAAAAATAAACATCGGCTATTCATGTTTTTTTTTTATCATCCTAATACATGTATAGAAGTTGAGACCGTCAGACTTCTCAAAGTATGAATCGAGCTTAATACTCTAGCTGGCCTAAGACCTACCGCACACATTATTAAGGGAAAATCTGATGCGAAATGAGTCGATAACTGGGAGCCGACGTGCAACCTGGAGGGAAGGAGGGGAAGGGAGCTGCTTAGGAGCAGACCTCCAGCCCTCCAGGCCGCACACCAACCTCCAGTAATCCAAACAACAAGAAATATACTATCAGATGGTTACAGGATTAGAGGTGCCAATACCAATAGAAACAAGATAATTCCATACATTACAATATTTGCACAAGTACTTTATACCGCAGATAATTTCATTATATGTTACATATATATATATATACGTCAGGGGTCAAGGTATATATATATATACTCCAGATCTTATTAGACGCGATAACGGTCTTATCACTATCCATATATATACCTTGACTCCTATTGTATATATATGTAACATATAATGAAATTATCTGCTGTATATATAACGTATATATAATATATATGAAGCGTTCAGGCGCACTACCACGTAAATGCCAATAACAAAAATTAAATAAAAGATTTGTACCTGAAAATAATTTTAGTTCTCACTGATTGCATTTTTCATATGATCACATGGTTATGGAGCAATGAACAAAAGAGTAGGGATATATTTTTTCAAGCCACCTTTTTGAAGGTTTGATTCCAATGTTTATCTCCATTTTTGAACTCTTCATATATATATATATATATATATATATATTTTACCTCGGTATACAGCCTCAGGCTAGCCTCAGGCTAGGGAGAAGGAAGCACGTGAGGTACCAGCAATTAGCATATACAACTCACGACTGGATTACGTGTCGTTGGGTTGCTCCGGCACATAATTTAGTCTACATACAAGCTATATACCAGTAAGTATCATAAAAACTGTTGGTTAGCTTAATCATGATGCATTAGAGCATCATTATGGAAAGTTTAGACTTTCTTTGGTCCATTTTGGACGAGTTATTTGGTTATAAAAACCAAGGATAGAAGTCCTTCTCGAAGGATTGAAACCGGTCATTAGCGGTTCTGTCAACACCCGAGTCACCATGTGATTATGGATAGAGATGTGGGCTCTGCCTCGTCTCCTGTGGAAATTCTCTCCTACTCTAATAGAGAGTAATGTTGGAGATGCTCCTGGGTTTCTTTTATAGACTCCCCACAAAACTTTTTCAGGCGTTTCTCCGAGTTTCGTAGCATTTTCTCCAACTTGTTGACGTTGTAGTCACAGGTGGGAGAAGTGTGCGTGACAGAGGGATGGGCGGGCCGATACACTGGTCCCGACCCCGCGTAAGGTTTGGGCTTGATCCACAACCCACGCACAAATTTAGCTTAATATTACGCCTGTGTTATAACGGTATAAACACGTTCTCTAACACCAATAGATGTCCAAATGAGTTTTAAACAACCATGTTGTGACATATATATATCTACCGGGACTGATCAAAAATTTTGTTTCAGCTCTCGATGGCCACGAAGCGGAGTAAGCGCGGTGCAGCAGCAGCCGAGGGGCGTGTTCCGAGTGGCGAGGACGAGGAGTACGACTCCTCACCCGTGTTGTCGGCAGGGCCTGCGACACAGCCCGGGGCGCATATTCTCTCCAAGGAGGACATAGTGCCTGGCGGCGCCGCGCCTCAAAATTGGGAGACGCGGTTTGCGGCGATGGAGAGTCACATAATGGCTCTCAAACCACCGGTGTCCCGTAAACGGAGTATGCAAGAAGAGTCTTCTGTGGAGGATTTCTCCAACACAGACTCAGAGATGGAGCTTAGGGCTCCTCCTCCTTCTCCTAAACGAAGAAAGAAGAAGAAACACATTGTTTCTTCGGGTGATGAGTTCACCAAGGAGAGGGGGAAGACTGGGCTTCGCAAAAAGCGCAAGACCAAGTCCAACAAGAAGAAGAAGAGGAAAGTTTCTTCTTCTTCTGACTCGTCCACGGATTCCACGTCTACGGAATCGGACTCAGACACGCAATATGAAGGTGTCTATGCTGCCATTGGAGGCAAAGTGGCTAAGAAAGTCGAGAAGCCAAGGGCTAAGCGGGTGAAAACCACTAGGCTTATGCGTGAGAACATTAATGGCCATTTCCGCACGTTTAAGCCGGCGGAGATTATTTCTAAATTATCAGATGAGTTAACAGGCATTAAAGGTGTTCCCAACTCCATCATTAAGGAGATGGATCGAGATGTCAATATGACAGAGGACCGTAACAGATTTGAGGGTGTGTTGCACATAGTGCATAAGGCGGTGCTTGGTACCTTAACAGCTATTGCTCCTGTAGCAAACAGAATGCAACAAGAAAACAAGTTCTCGTCTTTGGCTAAGACGATGGACAAAGGTATTGCATTGTTGGCGGCGGCAGGTAATTCTGTCGTATCGAAGATATGAAAATGTTTTCAAGTCAGTTTGCACAGATGCTGGCAAAGAAGTGGCTCGCTCAAAGAAGGTTACTGATAATGATGGGAAAGAGTTTACGCTCTTTCTTGCTCCAGAGCCGATTAAAGAGAAACCTTTAGATAACACCAAAATGTTTGGCGGTCAACTACAATACCTCTATAAAGAGGTAGAAACTGCAGCCAAGAGTGGCAAAAACATGGATGGTAAGAAGAGACAGGAAACTCCTCGTTTCAAAAGGTCACGAGGGGATTTTCGTCCACGGCGGTTCACCAGGGGAACCAGATCGGGTTCAAACTTCGGTCAAGCTTTTCGGGGCCGGGGCGCTCGCTCAGGCTGGACCGACAACACTGCATGGCCACTAGGCCGAGGGGTCAACTCGCCGAGACCCTTCCCCAGGGGCGGGTCCAAGTAGAGGTTGAAACACAAACGTTACAAGTCCTTCCAGCCTCTAAAACCACACAAACTGTAAGCAACTTTGTGGCTGGTAATATTAATAATCATATTTCTGAGTGGCACAATATTACTAGTGACCAAGAAATTTTACAAATAGTTAGGGGTGTTCACATTCCCTTCACACAAATTCCGGTACAAGGCAGGATACCTTTTCCTTATAACATTGAACCGGTTGAACGAGAGGCACTAACTAAACAGGTACAAAAATTCTTTGAGAAAGGAATTATACAAAAAGTTACATACTGTTCAGGAGAGTTTATTTCAAACATCTTCTCGAGACCAAAGCCTAATGGCGAGGTTCGAATGATCCTGGATTTAACAATCCTTAATAAAATGGTTGAATATCGACATTTTCAAATGTTCTCGCTAGATACAGCACGCGATCTGATTACGCCAGATGCGTGGATGGCTAGTGTTGATTTACAAGATGCATATTATACGCTTCCCATAAGAGAAAAAGACCGGAAATTTCTTCGGTTTCTTTGGGATAACCAACTCTATGAGTTTACTTGCATGCCGAATGGTTTAGCTTGTGCCCCTCGATTATTCACTAAACTACTTAAACCTGTTTTTTCAGTAATGGCGCGGAAGGGTCATATAATGTTTCCATACATAGATGATTCCTTTATTATTGCATCAACACAAATTGATTGTGAGAATGCAGTGTTGGATTTATGTGCATTACTTACTAAATTGGGGTTTAATGTACATCCACAAAAGTCAGTGTTTAAACCAACAAAACAACTCAAATGTTTAGGGTTTATTCGGAACACAGTCTCTGTACATGTCGATAACAGAACAAAAACTAATTAAGTTTATGAATACAGCGACCCAGCTTATTAAGTTTACCAAAACCTAAAATTAGACAGGTCGCAGTCCTTATTGGATTAATGATATCGTATGCCCCACCTAATCTATACGGCAAGGCACAGGGAAGCCCATATTAAATCTCTAGAAATAGATAAAAATTTGGGATTAGCACGAACTAAAGGCAATTTTGAACGAAAGATGTTTATTTCTGAAGAAGGGTTACAGGATATTCGATGGTGGATGCAACATATAGCAAATTCACCCAATCCAATCCGCATGGCGGAACCAAATACAGTAATTACCACTGATGCTTCGTTAGAAGGTTGGGGAGCTCTTCGAGATGGGGTCACAACAGGAGGTAATTGCTTGATGATGAAAAATCAGACCATATTAATGCACTAGAATTGCGTGCTATTTATCTGGGCTTATGTAGTTTAGTAAAGATAAATAAATCACAAGTTATAATACTAACTGATAATACTACTGCCATGGCATATATTCGTAACATGGGTGGAACCAAATCAAAGCCTTGCAATCAGTTGTCTAAACTGATTTGGAACTGGGCACAGGCTCAACAAGTCTGGCTGACTGTAGCGCATATTCCAGGGTCACAAAATACACTAGCAGACCATAAAAGTAGAAATTTCCATGACCATTTAGAATGGTCTCTCTCTACACCTTTGTTTAACTTCATTTGTGAAAAATGGGGTACACCTAAAGTTGACTTGTTTGCATCACGAAATAATAACAAATTACCTTGTTATGTTTCTTGGCATCCTGAACCGGAGGCTTGGAAGGTAGATGCATTTGCTATTACCTGGGACAATAATTATTTTTATATTTTCCCACCGTTTAGCATTATCAGCCGAGTTGTCAGGAAAATCGGTCTGGAAAGGACACATGCGATACTGGTGGTGCCCGATTGGGACACGCAACCTTGCCTGCCAGCGGTTTCACAACGGGCAAAAGAACATATACGATTCCCAAGAAAACTCGGGAATCTGACACACCACGGACCGTTAGTGGTTCACGGCGACGTGTCAACGACGCCCCTATTGGCATTCCTTTTCTAAGGAACCAGCTGCGCCAATTTGGATTGGACAAAATGACTGAGAATAGGATAGTAGCTGATGCCTGGAGGCCAGGAACTCTCAAAATGTACACATCCTATTTAAAGAAATGGGGTGTACATTGTTTGTTAATGAAAGTTAAGCCAACAAATCCAACAATTTCACAAGTAGCTCGTTTTCTTCGTTCTCTAGAGGATGAGGGACTATCCTTTGGGTCGATTAATGCGGCAAGATATGCGTTATCAATCATATTACCGAGAATTGATGGCGAAACAGTTGGAAAACATTATGTTCTTGGATATCTACTTCGTTCAATTTATCAAAGGAATCCTCCAAAACCAAAGTATAGTCGGTTTGGGGATGTGTCTGTAGTATTTAAGTTGTTTCAGGCTTGGCCTCACAACTCGTGGTTAGATTTAAAACAATTAGGTTTTAAGGTCGCGGTCCTGTTATTATTAGTAACCGGACACAGAGGACAGACCATTGTTGCTTTGTCTTTAACTCGATTAGAAATAGACAAGAAACAAGCTACGTTTGATTTAGCACAATTGCTTAAATCGAACACGTTAGGTGACCCTTTATCTACGGTTCACTTAGACTGTTTTCCGAGTGATTGGAAATTATGTGTTGTGTCAGCCATACAGGCTTATATATCTAAAACAAAGGATTTACGTGCATCACAACAACTATTAGTGAGCTTTATAAAGCCAGATAAGGCAATTTCACGAGACACCCTTGCCAGATGGACAATTACGGTGTTGAAATTGGCTGGAGTGGATACGAGCAAATACTCATCCCACTCAACTAGAGGTGCCATGGTCTCCAAGGCACGGTTGCTAGGTGTTTCTGTGAAAAGAATACTAGCGCATGCAGGCTGGAAGACGGCTAAGTCGTTTGCAAAACATTACAACAAGCGACTAGAAAAGCCTACCGGCATTGCAAAGCGCCTGCTTGCCAACTAACAAGAATAGGTGAGAACAAAAACGTTGAATATTATATAAGAATGGATGATATTAAGGATAAAAATGAATTATGTAAAGGTCTCCCTAGCCTGAGGCTAGCCTGAGGCTGTATACCGAGGTAAAATAGTATAGTTATCCGAATCTTACCTGGGTATAGATGATGGATAACTGTTGTTTTCCCGAGATATAATCCTCGGGTAGACGTGGGCTAGGGCCCACCCACCACGCCCTGCCACGTCTATCCCGTTGGTGTACCGTTACGGGAAAATCATAGTATCCATTGTATTGAAAGTTCATTTTTATCCTGAATAAGTAGGTTAAAATTGCTGGTACCTCACGTGCTTCCTTCTCCCTAGCCCACGTCTACCCGAGGCTTCTACCTCGGGAACACAACAGTTATCCATCATCTATACCCAGGTAAGATTCGTATAACTATACTATATATATCTATATATATAAATATAATATATATATATATATATATATATATAACTATATCTATATTATATTAGTTTAATATTATATATATATATATAATATAATATATAAATATATATGGGATGAGGGTTATATACATGTATGATTTGGATCGCGGGGGGTGTGTGTTCTGAGATTGAATGGGTTACTTTAAGGTGAGCCTGTGTTGGCTAGGTAGACGCGTGTACTGTATACTGGGAGCCACCCGAAGAGGTGGTGGTGGCGTGTGCGCGTGTGTGTGTGGGTGGGGGGGGGGGGGGTGCTGAGGTGCGCAGGCGCACCCGAACAAGCGTGCTCATTACGGGCAGCTGACAGGTGCCGCCATGGGGCGGGCCCGGCCGCCAGCCTGCAGGTGATGGGGCCGGCCGACACTGCCCGAGCAAGGCGGCGCGCACGCACTGCACCACACAGTGTTGGTGTACATTTCAGTGGACTTATGTGTGGTAAACATCGTGTATGCGCGTGCACCTTGGCTGCAGGACGAAGGCACACTGCCATTGAGTTGCCGATACACGCAGTGCAAAACGTCAGTTTTATTCAAAATTAATAGAAATGCAGAACCCTAACTGTATAAATTTAATATAATCTGTTTGTTAAACATGTTATCTGTTTGTGTGCCAAGCAGTTTGTTTCTAGGTGGTGTGGTATTAGAGATATTTAACTTTTTCTGTAGGAAGATTACTCACGGCCATTGACATTGCATCGATTGAGTTTGCCGATATGTGCAGTGCAAAACGTCAATTGTATTAAAAGTTCATAGAAATGCAGAACCCTAACCTTATAAATTTAATATAATCTGTTTGTTGAATATGTTATCTGTTTGTGTGCCAAGCAGTTTGTTTCTAGTTGGTGTGGTTTTAGAGATATTTCACTTTTTCTGTAGGAAGGTTGCTCATAGCCATTGAGTTTGCAGTGTGACCGTGTATTGCCCTGCAGCCAAACTGCACGCGCACTGACCTAAATACCTATGCCGGCGTCATATGAAATAGGCCTATAGGAACAGTAGAGTAATGGGTGGTTGGTTGGTTGTTTGAGTTTTACGTCCTGGCAACATCTAAGGTCATATCAGCACAGGTACTGACTTGTGACAGTGCCCACTCATGGTGAATTTATAGTGCTGCCCCACTGGGAGACCAGGCCACTAGCACAATGACCTGATTTCCGACTTGGTCACATTATCCTGACACTGAGCCAACCAGAGTTTGGAATGGCTGGTTGAGGATTACACAGATATTCTGACGCTTTAATATTCTGATGGTTTCATATTCTTATCAATAGTTTTATAGGAGGTAGCTTTAATATTCTGATGCTTTAATATTCTCATCAATAGTTTTATAGGAGGTTAGAATCAGCGCTGTTCTGAAATTTGATGAAGGCAATTGATGTTACATTATGAGATATGCCATACAATAATGTAGTCCCCCCCCCCCCCCCCCCTGTCTGCCATCTCCTCACCATGTACAAGTTTGTTTGTTGGGGTTTACGTCCTAGCAACATATATGGTCATATCAAGACGGGTACCGACTTGTGATGGTGTGCACTCATAGTGACTTTATTGCGTTGTCCCACTGGGAGATCAAGCCAGTGGCACCATGACCAGATATCCCACTATATCACATTAACGCGTTCTTGCCCTATCCTAGGAATGCTGAGTGCCAGGCTAGCTAGCGACACGTATAGATCTAAATTGTGTAAGTAATTTATTTGACTCGGCCATCATTCAAACTCCTGACCTTCTGCATGCGAAGCCTGCACTCTTACCGATTCGGCCACGACGTCCGGGCCATATACAAGCAGAGAGAGAGTTTGTGAACTGTCTCTCAACTTGTACATGGGTTTTGAGATGGCGGAGGTGGGGGAGGGGGCAACTAAAGGTCAGTGATACACTGTTTGAGGGTTTGCATGGCAGATACAATACACTTGGGTGTTAGGTTTTACAGGGTGCAGAGGCAATGCACTCAGTCACACTATTATAACCAGTGTTTATCCTGTCCTAGTATTAGTAACCCCAAGTGTCAGATAACGTAGCTACAACTATCCATTCCGTCGGTTTGAATCGACCAATGTTTGAGTCCATAAACTGGTGTACAGGAAGCGGAAGCCAAAACCACTTGGCCATCCACTTGGTCGACTGCGTAGATCAACCACCGCCCGTGTGGGAGATCATGGTGTCAATCCGAAGACATGCCACATTGATACTTGTCGCTATGTTGCATTGATATTTGTCGCTATGTTGCATTGATATGTGTCATTACGCTGCCTTCTTTGATGATCGCTATGTTGCATTGACACTAAGTCTTGTCGCTATGTTCCGTTGATACTTGTTGCTACGTTGCATTGATAATTGTCGCTACCTTACATACTTGGTATTGTTAGGATAGGATAGGTTGGCTCAGGGTCAAGATAATGCGACTGAGTGGGATACCGGGTCATGGTGTCGGCAGAATGTTTTCTATGGGGGCTGCACTATAAAGTCGTCATCAGTGCGCACTGTGACAAGTCGGTACCCGTCATGCTGACCTTAGATGTTGCTGGGACGTAGAACCCCACTAAGCTAAGCTAAGATGGCCATTCCGGCGGTTTGTGCCATAAGATGTTCCATTATAATGTAACGTCTCTATATCACACGTTTATGGACAATGTAATAAAGGACAGCATTGCACAAATTACATTAGACTCACCATAATAAAATGTGCACTTTTCAACATGAAACAAAAACAAATCTGTCTCGCCACTAAATGTTCTGTGCATGTCGCTGTCGTCTGTCATTAAATGAGCTTCATGATTCATTCGAAATTCAGTGAAAATCTCGGTATTTTAGTGGAATTCGGCGACATTTTAGTGCGAGCAGGCGACATTTCGTGGGAGCAGACGACATTCACCCAACACCTGCCTTTCAGTGTGGTGAGAAACACTGAGCCTGTTTTGGCGCCTTATTACAGGCACTCCACCTTTTAATAGAGATCTATGTAATGAGAGGGGGATTTTTTTTTTATTTGGTTGTTGTTACTACTTTCCCCCAAGGGAAAAATAAACTGTGTCTTCACCAAGATTAAGCATTAATTGCGTATTACTTTCACAATTAAGGTTTCGACTGAGATTGCGTGTGTGCTGGACTGGAAGAAAAAGTTAATGTATCACAAAGATGTAGTAGGGTAGTTGGTCGGGGTTGTATGTCCATCTTAAAGTTGCATGATCCAATGGTATTGATTTGTAGCAATACGACTAGGAAGAACTCTAAGCCAAAAATGTTCAATTTACTCACTGTGCTTGGATTTTTAAATACAAATTAGTTCTAGCCTAGTGTATGACTTATTTATTTGAGTGACGAGTGTTAGGATAAATTTAAAGACTTTCCAACACATATGTCAATTCTAAATTATAATTATACCGATATGTATGTATGTATGTATGTATGTATGTATGTATGTATGTATGTATGTATGTATGTATGTATGTATGTATGTATGTAGTGTTACGATTATCATCTGGAAGGTAGTGGGCTCGACCCCTGTTTCTTTCAAATCAATGATTAAAACAACAGGCATTTGCTGTTTTCTGCCTTGTCTAAGATAGGGCAACTTTTGATTGTATCCGTGTTCATGATCCAGGTATGCAGGTATTGCAGGTATTGCAATACCTCAGGGAGTTTAACGCCCCTGGCCTATAGAGTTGTAAACCACTGCCTTGTGGTACAGGTTCTTGACAAAACCGAAGGCTAAGGGAGCAAACCCTAAACAGAAAACCATGTCACTGTGGCAGCATTAAGGGCGGTTGATGTATGGAACTCCCAACATCTTCTGACCAGCCACTGCAGGGACAAATAGTTTTGCGCCTGTCTTGACATGTTCTTGCCGGTGTGAAACCTCTACTTGCTCCCCGAGAGAGTGCTGCTGGTAACTTGCAAAAGCCAGCAGCACTTCAACACTTTTGCAGGCAGCTTTCATGAAATGTACAACCGCAGCTAAATGGAGAGCGGCAGTCAAGTAATGAAAGCAGTCTTTGTCGCATCGCGACCGACAGCATGATGATGATGATCATGATACAATGAATGAGTGGGGTATTGTACCACGATGCCTGATATCACGGTATTATGCATTGGGACAGTACTGCAGATAAATGCATACACCCTCAAATCAGTAGGTACCCTGCAAGTGTACTTCCGGGTATTTGTAAATGTATTAGACTTCTGCTGGTCCCTCAAGAAGGACTGACGGTGTGACCCAACATGCTAAGTCACAACTTCAGCTTTAAAGCTCAGTCACACCTTACCGGATTGGGGCACCGGATAAAAAATGGACACTGTCTGGTGAAATACGTCAATGTATGGTTTATATATGGTACTCATCCGACATGTCCATTCTCTGTCCTGTGTGTATGGTGTCAAGGTTTGAACATGCACAAGACTAGTACCGGACACCGCCAAACTGAAGTGTATGGTTGGTGTCTGGTTTAAGTCCGTTTTGTCCATTTCATGTCCGGTACCCATCCATTACGTCTCCGGTTTGCTTCCTGAATAGTCCATTGACAGTGTTGCGGGAATTCGGTCTGTCGGTTTTTTTTATATGTTTTCGGCGTGTCCGTTAAAGGTCTGGTACGTGTCCGGTTGATGTTCGGTCCGTCCGTTTGACATTCAGTTTTCGCCCGTCAGTTCACCGCTGCTTGTGCGGTTACATACGGTGTCGTCCAGTGTCATCCGGTTATCGTCCGGTGGCTATTCGTTAATGTACGTTCCTTATCCATTTAGCGTTCGTTTCGTCCGGAGGCCTTTGCAACATTTCGACACATTTTGGTACATTTTGATACCGAATACCACCGGACTAGACAATTCTTTGACCGGTTGTATCCGTTGCTCAATCTGGTAAGGTGTGACAGACGCTTTACACACTGGAAGGTACGGAGGTGGTGAATACACATATACACAAAATGGTATTATAGATAAATGTAAAATATTTGCTAGGACATGTTGAAACCAATCTAGAAACCAATGTATGGCAAGAACCTTACCAAGTTTGGTGGGTTGGTTGGTTGTTTTTACGTCCTGGCAACATTTAAGGTCATATCAAGACGGACCAAGTTTGGTCATCATGTGGTTATAGGTGTGTAGTGGTCTGCACTGACCTCTCAGGCAAGTAACCACATAGACAGGTAGGCGTGGGTAGTGTGTTGATATCAGGGAGCCAGGTGTGTATGGTTACACACTGGGGAATGCAAAGAGATGTGGGTTGATCCCGCTCTAGGCGCATATTTCCATTTTATCACCCCTGACAGGTGCCGCCAGGATCCTGTACAAGCTTTGCGCTGTATGGTTGTTGAACCTACCCTGTGTATGTATGTGTTAGTGCATTGCCTGTATGTATGTAATTGTAAGCATTAAAGACTTACAATTCCAGGGGGACGAGTGTAGTGGTCTGCACTGACCTCTCAGGCAAGTAACCACATAGACAGGTAGGCGTGGGGAGTGTGTTGATATCAGGGAGCCTAGGTGGTGTAATGGTTAGCACACTGGCCCGGAATGCAAAGAGATGTTGGTTCGAGTCCCGCTCTAGGCGCAATATTTCCCATTTTCATCACCCCCATGACAGGTGCAAAGTAAGTTAAATCATTCATCGGGTCTATAATGAAGGATATGGAGCCCTGAGAGGGTCACCCTACCCCACTTCCGGTGTGTATGCTGTAACTGTGACCCGGTGTGCTGGGTCTTGGCTTCAGTCCTAAATGAGGAACCAGCGGAACTTGAAACACACATATTCCATGGTGACGAGTGTAGTGAAGTATATATATTGTTTTAAACACCATATATATTTAAAAAACACCAAAAATACCCCAATTTATGTTATCCTGATTGCTTGAAACTGTCTAATGATTAATTCAAAATCGTTAATTATGCATTTACTTGAATGACTTACTCAAATATTTTGACGGTGTGATCAAAGATGGTAGAATGCTTTTAATAAGAATCGACACTCTTCTTATGTTTGCGGTTTATTATCCCTTTCCGTTGTGCGGTGTGCACCCCCCACCCCCACCCCCTGCCCTCCAAGCTGTTAACTCAGGTTCTGATGCCTTGTAATATTGAAAGCAACATCTCATTTCTGTTCTCATGTTGTGTTGTTTTAAACTGGAGCTTAAATTATACTTTAATTAATGGCCAATTAGCGTTGGTGGGATTCTTTTTTTCTTTGGGGGGGGGGGGGGGGGGGGGGATAACTACAGTTAAGAACAGTTTTCTTGAAGCATGTCACATTCTGTGTTGGGCTGAATAAGTGCCGCAGTAACTAAAGGCATCTTGATTTACGATACCTCCCTCCTCCCACACACAGCCCCTCCCTCGTTGGTCCGTATTGCTAAAATAAAGGAATAAAACCCACAAAAACAAAACACCAACACCAACATCACATAAAGCCTTCCCCGAAGTGATAAATTTCGCCACCAATGTGCAGAGAATGAATCGAATTAGTCGTTTTCAGACCATTTTCAATAGCAACAAAACAAGCCTCAAAAGGCGCGTGCTGCTTGGTGGGTTGTATCAGAGAATCACTTCACTGTTTTAGCGACAGCAGTCAGGGAATTGCTGGTGAGGCGTGCCCGAGCCGCCATTTTGTCGAACAGTCGGTCCGTAACTATGATGAGGTCTCTTTTCCTGGCTTTAAAACATTGTGAATCAAATTAATCGCGCGTTACCGCCGCCGTCCGCAGTCGCAATTTCACGTGATTCGCGGATGGATTGCGGGTAGTATCACCAACGTCTCGCCGAGAACTTGCCAACATGGCCGGCCGGGATGAGCCGCATGAGTTGAGCGCTCGCTTCCCATGTGGTATGCCGAGTCAAACCAATAACGTTACAAAGTTATACTTGTCGCTGGCTAGCATACTTGTCACATTATATATAGATTCTGATGTTTAGGAATTCGTTAATGCAGCTGACACATCCGCCATGTTCGGGACGGCAGTAGAGCTGCTAACAAATGCACTACATGCTCCCGCAGGTTGATTGCACCATCTTCCTCTTTTTTTCTTCCTTTTCCCCATTTCAAATTATTTTTCCTCTCTTCCCCCTTTTCGTCTTCGGAGTTTTCTTCGTCGTCGTCGTTCTCCTCCTCTTCCTCCTTCTCTGCCTCCTCTTATTCCTCCTTATCTTCCTCCTCGTCTTCCTCCTTTTCCTCCTCTTCCTTCTCCTCCTCTCCCTCCTATCCCTTCCTCTTCCTCGTCCCCTTTCTCCTCTTCTTCCTCCGCTTCCTCCTCCCCCCCTTCTCCTCCTCCCTCTTCTCCTCCTCCCTGTTCTCCTCCTTATCCCTCTTCTCCTCCCCCTCTTTTCATCCCTCTTCTCTTCCCCCTTCTCATTCTCCTCCTTCCTCTTCTCCTCCAGCGCTTGACCTCTTCGGGGATTACAGATCTAAACCGATACTCCAGAGTTTGTGTCTTTTCTTTCGAGTTCTGAGGTTCGAGTAGGTAGAACGAACCTCCTCATCACATTATGTTTGCTTGTGGGTATGTAATATATTGTTGTTCAGTACCCCGCCCCCCCTTTCCCTGAACGATGATTAAAACAGGGTCCTAAACAGCAGAGTGGAATTAAAAGTGTGAGGGTGGTCCTGGGCGGGGGGGGGCTTGTTTGATCAATCCACCCGGCGTAGCCCTTATTAATGTATCTCCAGTGGAATCTGATTAGAATATTCCGTGGCCACTAATTAATTGGATTTGACGTCCATTCATCCCGACGCTCGGCCTCTTAGGGGTAGCGCCCGGTTCATTAACACTGCCACGCCTTCCTACGTCTATCATGTGGGAGTGTTTTTGTTTCAAGTGTACAAGATTTTAACTTGTGAATTTATGTTTGGTATTGACTTTGTGAATAACTTTCAGCATCTTCATCACCGTTAGTATCATAATTATCATCATCATCGTCATCATCATAATCGAGTTTTTTTGTGGGTGTTTTTTTTTGCAAGTCAAGGGAAAGATTGCGCCCAGAGTGGGATTCGAACCCACACCGTTACCATTCATGAGCTAGCATCCTAACTAAGTACCCGCTGATCTAAGTATTTACTATGGGCATGACTTGCTGATACAGGTAGTAGTGTGATGTAATCTAAACAGCCGGAAAGCCAGTGCCCCGGCGCTGACATTTTGTTTGTTCTGATGTTTTACCAGGAAAACTATTAGTCTATCTAGGCTCCCTTGTGTAATTAACCTACCCACGGCTACTACCTGTGCCTGTGACATTGTTGTTATTGTTATTATCATCAGTGTGATTAGTAGTAGTACTAATTGTAGTATTTTATCTCTAGGTTACCTGATGTGTCGGTAGGGATAATCGTTTAATCTTGCAATTACCCACATTGATTGTTGTTGAGCTATGCGGTTTGAAATAGTGAAATTAAGAGAAAAGAAAGGGATTATCACATCAACTGTTTTAAATTTGATATGCATATTTAGAGACAATTTTGATTATTTCTCAGATATGAATAGTGACTTTAATGTGGATTTCCATGCTGGGATATGTAGTGTTTGGATCGTTACATAATTTTCTTTTGCTCGGCCGGGGATAAAACCCACGAGCTTCCGCACGGTAAAAGTCTCACTCAACTTATTCAGCCACTGCGTGGGTTATTGCGAGTGGAAACTAGGCAAAGTGTCCAGCAGGTTGAGAAAGTCAGACCGGGCGCAGTGGCCTAATCGGCAGAGCGCGGGCCTCGCGTGCGGAAGGTCGGGAGTTCTCTTCCCGGTCGAGTCAACCAATGACTTTAAAATTGATACTTGTCACTTCCTAGCTTTGCACTCAGCATTAATAGGATAGGCTAAGGACTCAGTGTCAGGATAATGTGACTCAGTGGGATATCAGGTCATGGTGCCGGTGGCCTGATTTCCCAGTGGGGCAGCACTAAAAGTCGCCATGAGTGCGCACTGTCACAAGTCGGTACCCGTCCTGATATGACCTTAGATGTTGCTAGGATGTAAAACAGCAACAAACAAATTAGGAAGTCCATGACTGTGATCGGTAACTTCTTAGCGGTACGGCCCACATGGTTGCTACGGTGCGCTGGTTCCCAGCGTGTGCAGGAAGCCGAAGGTTAGTGCCGCAGGTTCCCTGCGTGTTTCCACCATTGCCATCTTCATCTGTATGCCCACTGAACGTCATATTATATATGTGTGATGAATAACGCATTACGCATTATGCAAGTATAAAGACACGTAACGGAATTAATATTAATATTGTTATACACCGTAATAGCCCTGTCACATTACGACGCTTCTCTCCAACGTGCGTCGACGTGTGTGATTTTTGGGCGGAACGTCGGGACACGTCAGGAAGCATTAGGCGCGCGTTGGTACACGTTGATGGACGGCGAAGGTCGGCGAGGATTGTCGGCACGCGTCGAAAGTTTTGTGCTTGCACAAAACTTTTGACGTGTGCCAACGTGTGGGTGCGAACGTTACGGGGACGTTAGGCACACGTCGAGATCCGTTGGATGTGCTGGAATAACGTTATGTGAATGCTATGTGCATGCCGCGCGCGTGTGACGGTCGTTCCCACACGTTGCGCCAAATTGTTGCTTTGTTGTGTTATGTCCTAGCTACATCTAAGGTCATATCAGGACGGCGCACCACAACTTTTTTTTTTTTATTCTCACTCGTCGATATACGTTACCACAATGTCGGCCACATGCTACCAACACGTTCCGCTGATGTCAAACTTTTCTCACCGCGCCGAAAAGTTTGATGTTTCTCAACTTTTTTGCACGCCGGCGAGAAGTGTCGTAATGTGACAGGGCCATAAGACCAATCACTACCAGTAGTACAACATACACACTGTCATATTGTTATTCAATCATCACTTTTACAGAGAATGTAAAAGGATGCAATCAATTCTCTAAACCTCTGATGAAATTCACCAACTTTCTAAGTTCTTGAATGAAAGAGACTAACTGTAAATATCACAACACACAATACCCACCCTGCAGCCTCATCTGTACACCCAAAGAATGTTATAGAGGATTTCCACCACCAACCCGCCCTCCTATGGCAGCGGCAAGAACTAATGTGGGTAGCTGCTGAGCCTGCAGGCTCCGTGGTAAAGGGTCTGTTTATTTTACTTCCACAGACCAGGACCCCTCGTTGAGCTGTTCGCATGTCGGCCACACTACCAGCATTATCTACATGCAAACAGGCGGCTGTGTAAAAACGGAGTGACATAAATTATCTACATGCAAACAGGCGGCTGTCTAAAAACGGAGTGACATAATGTATGACCTCTTCCAGCACTAGTGGATACAAACCTTCACGGTGTGGGGTTGCGGGAGGGAAGGGGTGGGTGGCAGGTTGAACTTCCCACATATCAAACTAGGTCACAAGAAGCGCATTGGGCCCGCTGCCGGTGGTCGTGGGTGGGGATAGGCACACTGCAACAATTCAGAAGGTGGGAGCCGATGTAGCATGTTCAAAGCATTTCGGCCGTTCAAAACACTACCAGACCACATATAGTCATATAGTGATGCTGACACACAGTTTGAAGTGGCACCACAATGCTCCTTGAATGACGAGGAGACCTGATGGCCAAATCAGTGAATCCGAGAGTGCTGGCTGGCTTCCCATGTGGGAGGTAGTCGGTTAGAACCCTCACCGAGTCAAGCCAAGGATTTACTAAATTCATACTTTTCGCTACATAGCCTTTGAGTGTACAGACAATTGAAGGCTACGGAATTTTACCCATTTCACCGCCTGGCAAAAACCATAGTTATTTACAGCATGTAGGCTTTCGGTATTTGCCAAATTGACCTATGATGTCGTAAAGATATAACAGAATACGCCAGACAGAAAGCATCTTTAGCCGTGTTCACACGGGCGATTTAATCCGCCTCACAATAAAGCGCCTTGCCTAGTTGCCTAGTTCGACGTGAGGCGGATTAGGGCTGAATCGATTCATATGATTCGCTTTATATAAACCACCTAGTGAGGTGGTTTATATGAAGCGAACTAGCTTAGGTCGGCCCATCTCGCCCATGTGAACGCAACCGACTTACTTGAGGCGGATTAAGGACGTCACACTATATAATATAATTTGGTCTATGAAACCGCTAGCTGTGCACATACATTTTTTTCATCATTTATTTTTAGGGTTTCACTGCCCAGCAGAAGTTTTGACCGTTCCAAACCAATACGATTCAGTCAATACATATCTATGTCGAACCCACACTCTCTCGTGCCGGCGTCGACGAACCCAAAATGGCGCTGGTTAGTCTGGACTTGCTCATGCACAGATATCCACTTCCGCCTTAAACCGATTCAAAGCACTGCCCGTCTGAACACGAAACACTTTCAAACTAAATCGATTCATATGATTCGCCTTGTCTAACTCGCTTTATATTTTGCCCGTGTGAACACGGCTTTTAACAGAGCTCGGCCTCACTTGTGTTGTTTATTTCAGCGATGCACTTGTGAATATGCGCATGTTATTTGCATAGTCTGCCCATGCGAGTAATGGCAGCGGATGTAATTGCAGTGCATACTCCAAGCACCCCAACCAGGCAACGCCTATGTATTAAGTGGTTTTAAGGCAGTGTTTAATTAACCATCTGTCCTGGTGTGGCTTCAGTTAGAGCTTTTATTTAGCACAGGTAATTACTTTCAGAGTGATCTTTCTGATCTAAAATGAAAAAACCCATAAAATCAAAACCTACAGAAATTTGGATTGAGTGCTTCTTAGTCCCTGCCGTAGGTAGCTGACTGAATGCGTGAGGGTGATAGCGAAGTTGAGTTTATTTGTTTGTTGGAGTTGTGTACCCTAGCAACATCTAAGCTCGGGTTCTGACTTGTATTATGAGTAGTATCATTACACTACAATAATGATAATGATAATGATAATAATAACGACATTATGGATATTCTGCTTGTTGGGTTTTGCGCCCTAGCAACATCTAAGTTCATATAAGGTTGGGCGCCGGTTTGTAACAGTGCGCACTCATGGTGACTTTATAGTGCTGCTTCATGGCGATACCGTGCCACCATCACCGTAACTCGATATATCACATGGTACTGATACTGAGCTAACCAACCAGTCCTTGCCCTGTGTTAGTAATGCCGAGTGTCAGGTATGGTAGCGACAATTATAAGTATTGTAAGTTCGATTTGAGTCGGCTAGGGATTGATCTCATGAACTCTAGTACAATCAGCGGTACCAGCCGTGCTGTTTTACCAATGATTCCAAGGCACCTTTCCCTCCCAATTTGTAGACGGGCTTATTTATAGATAGCCACTAGCCAGATAAATGGAGATATATTTGAAAAGTCACGGTGCCTATTTTATAATAGCTGGCACTATTTGTGGCTTTACTGTAAATCGAGATTTATTTGAAAATTTTGATTGAAAAAAATGATGTCATTGTATCTTAATTTGAATTTGTACTATTCTTTGCCCCCACATTTTACAATAGATTGTAAGCTTTTAAATTCTGTGTAAAAGTGATGGTTATATAACTGTGACAGAATAAGGTTTAACTCCTTCTCGCCATGAACGCTGACACGGTGTAAAATTACTACCAATCAATGAATCAAACTTTGAAAGTGCGAGATGCGACTTTATTATAAATGTGACTTCTGTTAGGAAGTTTCCAGAGTAAATACTAAGATTTATCATTGGTACTCTAATTGTCTGTTACTTCAATATAAATTTAACAGAAGATTGGGAGATTGGATTGATCTGCTTTAACTATCTATGCGCTAGATAATAATTATGGCAGTTAAAATACCGATATCTCATGAGGTGATTCTAGCTGTCAGCTCTCAAATGATGAAATTGATCGCTGTCCAATTAGAAGAGAGCTATATTCTAAATGAGGTGGTGAAGTAAGTGGTTGCTTTGTATATCCTATATATGTGGATCCAATTACCCCATGCGCAACCGAACGGGTGCATTTCACACTATGGTCTCGCCTGGTTTAGAAGTGAGGGGTTGGTTGGTTGGTTGTTGGACTTTTATGTCCTCGCAACAATTTTCAGGTCATATCATGACAGGTACCGACTTGTGACATTGCACACTTTATAGACTTTATAGTGCTGCCCCACTGGGAAATCAGACCCGATATCCCCCTCAATCTCATTATCCTTATACCGAGCTAACCAGTCCTTGCCCTATTCTATTAATGCTGGACGCCGAGCTAGGAAGCAACAAGCATCAATTTTGTACGTCATTCATTTGACCCGACCGTCATTGGTTTGAATCGAACTTCCAATCTCCCTAGTTTGCTCAGTCTCAGGATAATGTGACTGAGTGGGATTTCGGGTCATGGTGCCGGTTCCATGAGTATCTTTTGGATTAGCAGCATTTGTCATCATCGCTTGCCTGGTAAATGGTCACTGATGTCACTTATAAGTATACAAAATAGACAGCAATATGTAAACTCAGATGATGAGGACTCAGACTTAGCAAATGTGGTATATGGAGTCCCTCAGGGCTCAACTTATACAGTGAAAACCAACATCCTTGGTAATACAAGTTATACAGTCAAAACCAACATCCTTGGTAATACATACAAGTTATACAGTGAAAAACCAACATCCTTGGTAATACATACAAGTTATACAGTGAAAAACCAACATCCTTGGTAATACAAACAAGTTATACAGTGAAAAACCAACATCCTTGGTAATACATACAAGTTATACAGTGAAAAACCAACATCCTTGGTAATACATACAAGTTATACATTGAAAACCAACATCCTTGGTAATACATACAAGTTATACAGTGAAAACCAACATCCTTGGTAATACATACAAGTTATGCAGTGAAAACCAACATCATTGGTAATACATACAAGTTATACAGTGAAAACCAACATCCTTGGTAATACATACAAGTTATACAGTGAAAACCAACATCCTTGGTAATACATACAAGTTATACAGTGAAAACCAACATCCTTGGTAATACATACAAGTTATACAGTGAAAACCAACATCCTTGGTAATACATACAAGTTATACAGTGAAAACCAACATCCTTGGTAATACATACAAGTTATACAGTGAAAACCAACATCCTTGGTAATACATACAAGTTATACAGTGAAAACCAACATCCTTGGTAATACATACAAGTTATACAGTGAAAAACCAACATCCTTGGTAATACATACAAGTTATACAGTGAAAAACCAACACCTTGGTAATACATACAAGTTATACAGTGAAAACCAACATCCTTGGTAATATAAAGTATACAGTGAAAACAACATCCTGGCATACAAGTTATACAGTGAAAACCAACATCCTTGGTAATACATACAAGTTATACAGTGAAAACCAACATCCTTGGTAATACATACAAGTTATACAGTGAAAACCAACATCCTTGGTAATACATACAAGTTATACAGTGAAAACCAACATCCTTGGTAATACATACAAGTTATACAGTGAAAACCAACACTGTAATACATACAAGTTATACGTGAAAACCAACATCATTGTAATACATACAAGTTATACAGTGAAAACCAACATCATTGGTAATACATACAAGTTATACAGTGAAAACCAACATCCTTGGTAATACATACAAGTTATACAGTGAAAACCAACATCATTGGTAATACATACAAGTTATACAGTGAAAACCAACATCATTGGTAATACATACAAGTTATACAGTGAAAACCAACATCCTTGGTAATACATACAAGTTATACAGTGAAAACCAACATCCTTGGTAATACATACAAGTTATACAGTGAAAACCAACATCATTGGTAATACATACAAGTTATACAGTGAAAACCAACATCCTTGGTAATACATACAAGTTATACAGTGAAAACCAACATCATTGGTAATACAAACAAGTTATACATGAAAACCAACATTGGATACACGTTATACAGTGAAAACCAACATCATTGGTAATACATACAAGTTATACAGTGAAAACCAACATCATTGGTAATACATACAAGTTATACAGTGAAAACCAACATCATTGGTAATACATACAAGTTATACAGTGAAAACCAACATCCTTGGTAATACATACAAGTTATACAGTGAAAACCAACATCATTGGTAATACATACAAGTTATACAGTGAAAACCAACTAGGGTAACAGACCACAGTGCTACCCTAATTGACAACATCTTCAATAATGAACTGGATCACAACATTAGCAGTGGATTACTTATAAGTGACATCAGTGACCATTTACCTATATTTGCCATATGTAAATACTTAAATATAAATAGAACCTCTAATAGGAAATATACCCTTACTAGAAAATCGGATGAAAATTGTATTGCGGCATTGAAAAATGATCTATTATTACAAGAATGGAATAATGTCATGGATACAAATGATGTAAATAGTGCATATGATAATTTTATAAAAACGTTTGTCGACCTATACAATAAGCATTGTTCACCTATACAATAAGCATTGTTCAATCAAAAGAGTGTGCGCTAAAGACTTCAGTACAAAACCATTGATTACTAATGGTCTGCGTAATGCATGAACAAAAAAAAAAACTTATAGAGAAAGTGTCTATGATATAGAACAAAGAGTGCGGAAAACAAGTATAAAACATATAGGCTCAAGAAGGAAATAACATAAAAGGAACTTGGAAAATACTAAATATTGTTATAAGGAAAAGACAACAACATTCTCTTTCCCAAATAAGTTTAAGTCAAATGGAGAAACTATTACAAATAAAAAGGCCATAGCAAAATATGTCCTAAACAAAAATGCATGCTTAATATTGTATTATTCATTATTTGTGCCTTATGTATCATATTGTTGTGAAGTATGGGGGAAATGCATATAAAACAACTATGGAGTGTATCTATTTGCTACAGAAGAAAGCAGTGAGAACTGTTTGCAACATTGGCTATCAAGAGCACACTAATCAGCTGTTCTTTGATCTTCATCTATTAAAATTAATAGCCTTGGTTAAGATCAAATCTAGTATGATAATGTACAATGCAAACAAAGGGCTACTGCCAAGAAATCTAGTCTTTATTCAAAATAAGTTCAGATAGTAGCTATGGTACAAGACAGAGTAACAACCTAAGACAAGTATTTGCAAGAACAACTTTAAAGTCTCAATGTATATCTATATGTGGTATAAAAATATGGAATTCACTTGATGATAATATCAAATGTTCGAAAAACATCTATATGTTTCAACAAATGTATAAAAAGACAGTTGTTAAGCTTTACCAGAGAGGAAATACATAGTAGTCTAGTGCATAAATATTGAGATGTAATTTACAGTATTGAGGGTAATGTTGATATGCTTTTTACTTTTATTTTTCTATTTATTATTTCTATGGTATAACTAATGTATATGTGTTATTTTTAAATGGGGAAAGCACCTCATAAGTATTGTACTTCTGCTTTCTCCTTTTTCATATGAAAAAATTACTGATATGAATATCAACTTGTGTGTACATTGATCATGTGGAAATAAATATTATTATTATTATTATTATTATTATTATTATTATTATTATACATACTACTCCTAGTGTATGCCAGACATTAAAGAGATTACCACTTTAATAATGGACTGAGTATGTTCTGGATGATCAATAGTCTTCATCATTGGACACCTCTAGTGTACGCCGGGCATTAAGGAGATTGTCACTTCAATAACGCTGTGAGTATGGTTCATATTGGCAACAATCTTCATTAATTAAGGGCTCGGTCTAATCACCATACAGCGTAGGCAACCAGCGGCAAAGCCAACTGGAGCAGAGGCACGTGGTGTGTGACGTCATGCAGTCATAGAGCATCATTAAAGTTGCATAATCCGATGGTTTTGAGTTTCTATCATTCCTTTTTTTGGGTGGGGGATACATGCATTAGGTTGATCGTTGTGATCTACTTTACTTTAGTTTGAAGTAATTTTTATTATAAAGCCCTAGCATTAGAGATATTTGAAGTGAAAAATTGCATTAATTTTGGTCTGCACACTGAAATACTAGACATCCTTTGTTTACCCAGTTTGTAGTATAGCAGCCATAGCACCGGAGTAACACACTGCAATACATGTTTAATGTGTGCACCAGTATCTAAGTAGGGTAAACATAGGGTCAAATCTACATAAATGTTCGAGTTTTGGAAATGTGATGATTTAAATAGTTTATGGGGCTATGCAGCTTTAAGCTGAGATTCTATAGACACCGGAAATACCATGTCCGTGTGTAACGCAGCATGTGGGGGACTGGGCTGGGGGGCTTCATATGGACGATGAGCGTCAGTCCTTACGTCCTGAGGCGGATAATTCTATTGCGCACGCGCATAATTGAATCGCCCCATATAGCCACTAATGCAGCATCCGTCTATATGACATCTAGCACAGCATGTTGATATAAGTCTACACATCTGCCTATCCTCAATTTCCTATTTGGATACTCCAGTGAAAAATACTTGTATGGGTCACACTGCTCATTGTCCTATCGTGAATACTGAGCACCAGTCAAGATGGTGACAAGTATTAATTTGTCCTGTCTTTTGAATTGACCCGGACAACGGGTGGTGTAGAGGGGGTGGGGTGGTGGTGGGGGACGGGGGGGGGCACAGGCAGGGATTCGCCCAATTACAGGGATCGCTGAAGCTCTGCCATGTGTGAACAATTGTTCAACATGCAAACTGTTTTTGCGTCATTTGATCGCCCCTCCGATGACATGACAACTGCTATGTCAGGACAACATTAGCCTGGATGCTGAGTTGTCCTTTGAAGACAAGTACTACTGTATCTTATTAATGAACTAGTAGGAGCACTCTGGAGAATCACTTTGCCACGGTGTGCTAACCCACCTACACAATGCACTTTTGTTAAGGAGTTGTGATGTGTGTATATATTGTGTACATCTTTACCCCTCACATGTGAGCAAGCATGTGAAGGTAGGCATAAGAACGTGTGCTAGTAATTATATTAGCTTTCTAATTGTACCTGTACTACTATCGGACGCGGTGGCTGAATCGGTAGAGCGCAGGGTTTCGTTTGGAAGGTCGGGAGTTCCAATCCCATCCGGGTCAAACTAATGACTTACAAAATTGATACTTGTCAAAAACTACCTTCCCTGGTGCTCCGCATTACTAGGATAGGAAAATACTGGTTAGCTTAGTATCATGGTCATGGTATCGGTAATCTGCTATCCCAGTGGGGAAGCACTATAAAGTCGCCATGAATGTGCATCGTCATAAGGCAGTGCCCATCCTGATGACCTTAGATGTTGCCAGGATGTAAAGCCCCACAAGCCAAGTAGCAGTACTACTACTTATGATAATGTTAATAGTATCGCATCATCATCATCACCATCATCGTCATCATCATTATTACTATGATTCAGTAACTATGTTATATACAGTGATTCGTTCTCTTGCCTCCTGACTGTTGCTGGACTTAAATTAAAACAAATCACCGTATTCTAGCAACGGTCATTTATAAAATGAACCAACTGACAACGGATGGGTATGACATCCACCTGTGATGGGTGCCTGGCCATGCCGGCATACAAGGAAACAAACGAGCTGATCGGGCTGCGAAGAAGGCGCTGAACTGTGATCTTGAACCATGTCTGATAACTCACTCTGATCTGAAACCACTAATAGCCACCCATATAAAATCCAAATGGCAACATGAGTGGGATGAAAACATTAATAAAGTTAAAGAAATTGAACCATCTGTGGGAAAACCAGCACAGACTCATGCGGGAGGTCAGCGGGACCAAGTGGTCCTTAGCCGCTGCCGTATTGGCCATTCGTGGCTTACACATGCTTTTCTGCTCAAGGGGGAACCTCCCCCTGAATGTATTGGGTGTCAGTCCCCGTTGACACTCAAACACATTTTACTAAGTTGTGTTGATTTTTTGGCCCTGCGCCAACAGTTCTACACTGCAGACAGTATGCATGAACTTTTTACTAAGGTAAAACAGGAAAACATTTTAGCCTTTTTGAGGGCAGCTGGACTGTACCACCTCATATAGTTTACTAAATAGATTCTATCAATTATTAATAAAACTTTTCTTTTTCTATGGGAATTTGTTTCCCTTGACCACAAATATATGATTGTGAGCTTTCTAATTTAATGAGTGTCTATTGGCACATAATTGATTGTCTGCTTTTACATGTAAAAGCGATGGTTTGAACAAAAAACAAACATTTCTCACCGTGAATATGGCCTATGCTGCCGATACGGCGTAAAGCAACCACCAATCAATCAATCAATCAACTATGATTCAGCAAGGAATTGTGTTTTAAATGTGTGTTGTCATCATCATCATCGGTGTTGGTATTATGATCATCATGGTTGTTGTTATTACATTATAGTTTCCTGATACTAACACGGTACAACTTGAATGGTTATGAATGGTGATGATTCAACGCCGTGTCGGCAGCAAAAGTTATATTCACGGTAAATGATGGTGATGGTGCTGACGAAGATGGTGATCTTTCATTGGGTGTCTCACGGATGTTATAATGATGTTATTGTTGTAATGATAACAACAACACTAATCATAACAATGGCGGCGATTACTGGGAGTGGCAATGATGGTAGATAATATTAGTAACACTTGTAACACTGTACTTGGGTGGTTTTTAAGCTCGGCCAATAAGTGATTCATGCCTACACGCTACATAATTAACTATAAAAACGAGAAGTGATTGGCATACCGACCGAGCCTAATCAAGAGTGCTTCAGTCGGAGCGGGTCTCATTCTAAGTGCCACTTCTCTTTTAAATTGCCCGGGTCCGTGAGTGTAACTGCCTGCACGTCACACACTCACATACACACTCACACACTCACTCACACACTCACTCAAACTCACACTCACTCACTCACTCGCTCACTCACTCACTCACTCACAGACATGCACTCACACACATGCACACTCACTCACTTTCAAACTGTCTCATACTTAAGTCCAAGTCACACCTACCCCGACGAGCCCTGGATTTTAAGCCGGACCACTCCCCCGGACCGCGCCGGATAAAATCGCTATTTTTGGTCATTTTTCCCTCGCTCCCACACCTACCCGGACGAGCCATGGTCCACAGCCACTGATTAGTCCCGGATCAGCCCCGGACGACCCCCGGACTACTCTAGGATAGCACAGAGTATAAAATGACCCGGACTGCCCCGGACGAGACACGGACGACCCCTGGACAACACACGGACTACCCAGATGAGTCACGGATCACACACGGATGATGCTGGTTAACCCCGGATTTCAATATTCCCCGGATGGGCCCAGATCGGCCCGGATGTTTTAAACATTATAAAACATCCGGGGCAGACCCCGGATGAGGCCGGATCACCAAAGGCCAGCCACAGATCACCACGGATCACCACGGATCACCAAGGACCAGCCACTCACACTCACACTCACACTCAGTCTCACACTCACACTCAGTCTCACACTCACACTCAGTCTCGCACTCAGTCTCACACTCACACTCCCTCTCACTCATACACACACTCACACCCCCTCTCACTCATACACACACTCACACCCACACCCACTTACATACACACACAACGTGACACACTTGACGAGGATACAGGAGGATATAGAGGCGGTGTCAGCTGTCCTACTTTCCACATCTCGAGTCCATCGGCAATGCGCACCGACGCACTTCCGGCGATGACGTCATATCCGGTACGTTATTACTGTGCGCGGTTATGAACCTATGGTCAAAGACTGGCAGCGAGAATATGATGTTCGAGTCAAGTTGCTGCGTCGCCGTGTGATGTAGGTTATGTTTTTGGCGAACTTAAAGTTGCATAATCCAATAGTTCAGAGTTTCTGCTTTATTATTTTAGATGAATATGTTAGGTTGATAATTATAACCTACATTACTTTAGTAACATTTTGATGGGCTTAACATTGCAGATATTTGAAGTGAAACCATGTAAACTTAATTTTGGCATGCATGTTGAAATGCTAGAACCATACAAACTATCAGTGAACAGCAAACTCCAAGACATAGTACATAATTTATGGAACCGATGAAAATAAACGCAATGGCCCAGGCAGTACTACTGAAGATTTGGAGTATGATGTTCTGGGAAGTGAAAGCCTCCAAGGACCTATGTACAACCCTTGATTCGAGTTTAAGCAAGATCTAGTAATGACTTAAAAATTGATACTTGTCGCTTCTGAATTAATAGTATAGGGCAAAGACTGGTTTGCTCAGTGTCAGGATAATGCGACTGAGTGGGATATTGGGTCATGGTGCCTGCGGCCTGATTTCCTAGTGGGACAGCACTATAAAGTCGCCATGAGTGTGCACTGTCACAAGTGAGTACCCATCCTGATATGACCATAGATGTTGCTAGGATGTAAAACAACAAACAAACACAATGGTCTTCTGGGGCAAGAGAGTAAGTGTGGCTGAAATGCATGACAGATTTAAGTGGATGCCCTAGCAGAACGACGGGACCTGCACCCAACAGTCACACAGCTAGCAGAATGAAGGGACCTGCACCCAATGACGCTCATGTACACAACAGCCACACAGCTAGCGGAACGAAGGGACCTGCACCCAATGATGCTCATGTACAGAACAGCCACACAGCTAGCGGAATGAACCGACCTGCACCCAATGACGCTCATGTACAGCTAGCAGAACGAAGGGACCTGCACCCAATGATGCTCATGTACAGAACAGCCACACATCTACCAGAACGAAGGGACCTGCACCCAATGATGCTCATGTACAGCTTGCAGAACGAAGGGACGTGCACCCAATGACACTCATGTACAGAACAGCCACACAGCTAGCAGAACGAAGGGACCTGCACCCAATGACGCTCATGTACACAACAGCCACACAGCTAGCGGAACGAAGGGACCTGCACCCAATGATGCTCATGTACAGAACAGCCACACAGCTAGCGCAATGAACCGACCTGCACCCAATGACGCTCATGTACAGCTAGCAGAACGAAGGGACCTGCACCCAATGACGCTCATGTACAGAACAGCCACACAGCTAGCAGAACGAAGGGACCTGCACCCAATGACGCTCATGTACAGCTCGCAGAACGAAGGGACGTGCACCCAATGACACTCATGTACAGAACAGCCACACAGTTAGCAGAACAAAGGGACCTGCACCCAATGATACTCATGTACAGAACAGCCACACAGCTAGCAGAATGAAGGGACGTGCACCCAATGACGCTCATGTACAGCTAGCAGAACGAAGGGACGTGCACCAAATGATGCTCATGTACAGAATAGCCACACAGCTATCAGAACGAAGGGACCTGCACCCAATGACGCTCATGTACAGCTAGCAGAATGAAGGGGCGTGCACCAAATGACGCTCATCTACAGAACAGCCACACAGCTAGCAGAACGAAGGGACCTGCACCCAATGACGCTCATGTACAGCTAGCAGAACGAAGGGACCTGCACCCAATGACGCTCATGTACAGCTAGCAGAACGAAGGGACCTGCACTCAATGATGCTCATGTACAGCTAGCAGAACGAAGGGACCTGCACCCAATGATGCTCATGTACAGAACAGCCACACAGCTAGCGGAACAAGAAGGGCGGGTCTCAAACCGCACTCACAGAAACTAGCCAGAGCGCCAGTCTATAAACGAAGTGTTATATCGATTAAGCTGGTATTCGCGCGTAATACAACATGTCACATGCGATGTGCGCCATGCGACGTGTGGTATGCAATATGCTACGTGCGGCATGTGACATGCGATACGCGACGTGCGGCATGCGATGTACGGCATGCGATATGCGCCGTGCAGCATGCGATGTACGGCATGCAGACCAGGCGGGATTGTCGAATGAGTTGAACGTCCGTCTCTCCTTTTGGTAGGTCGTGGGATTCGAACCCACCTGTTCGAACCCTGGTCGAGTCAACCAATGATGTAATAATTGATACTTGTAGCTTCCTAGCCAGGCGCTTGGCATTATTAGGATAGAGCATGGACTGGGTGTCTCAGTGTCAGGATAATGTGACTGAATGGGATATCATGTCATGGTGCTGGTGGCATGGTCTCCCAATGGGGCAGCACTATTAAGTCGCCATGAATGCGCACTGTCACAAGTCGGTATCCGTTCTGATATGCCCTGAGATGTTGCCAGGATGTAAACTCCAACAACCAACATGCTACTAAATTCGTTTCGTCCACCCTTGAAAGTTCTTATTGCACACCGCTAAGTTAGTTTTGTTCACCCCAAGTTCTTATTGTGCTTAGTTTGAAGTAGCGTTTTAAAACGCAGTTTCTGATGTGACCTTAGATGTAGCCAGGATGTAAAACCCCAATAAGCAACCTAAGAACCGGATGTAGAAGTAAGTGCGTTGCCTGCCCATGCACTCCACCGTCGTCACAATTGGGAGAGTCGTAGTAGTGGCAGGGGCCTTGCTTCTATATACGCAGCTGCGCAGCTGCGTACCACCTGAGGTTAAATTCTTTGTTTTAATTAACCATTTTATTCCATCACGGTTTATTCTATCTATGTATCACCTGAAAATCCGATGGTAGGCCCCTGAGTTGCTATCCCAGGTGTTGCACTTGATAATCGTTGATGATAGTTTGCGAGTTTTACTCTAGCTATAAGTCTATAGCCCCGTTCACACAGCACAACTTTAGGCCAAACTAGATAAGGCGAACTAGAGGAGGAGAACTAGGCGTCCTGTCCACACAAGCAGTACTTGGGGCGGTTTAAGGCGGAAATCGATCTCTGCGCATGAGCAAGTCCATACTAACCAGCACCAGTTTCGGTTTGTCGACGTCACCACGAGAGAGTGGGTTCGACCTAGATATGTATAGACTGAGTCGTATTGTTTTGGAATGGTCAAAACTTCTGCTGGGCAGTGAAACCCTAAAAATAAATGATGAAAAAAATATCTGTGCACCTCTAGCCGGTTCATAGACCAAATTATATTATATAGTGTGACATGCTTAATCCGCCTCAAGTAAACCGCTACTGTCCACACAGGCAAGGTGGGCCGACTTAAGCTAGTTCGCTTCATCTATACTACCTCGAGAGGTGGTTTAGTTGAAGCGAACTAGCTGAGTCGCCTCATGCCTAAGTCGCCCCAACATCACGTCCACACGACTAATTTGAGTCGAACTATAGGAGGCGAACTAGTTAAGCCGACTTAACTCGCCAGTGTGAACGGGGCTTTAGTTTGTGTGTGTGTGGCGTGGTGGTACTGGTAGGGGTAGTAACGGGCTTGGATGGTGTTCGTGGGCTGGGTGGAGGTTATGGGGGGGGGGGGCTGGGGGGGGGGGCTGGGGGGGAGCTGCGGGGGGGATACATTGGTACGGTTCAACCGTTCTCCACCACTAAAACTTTAAAGCGGTTTTACCATATTGTAATTGTTTTTCTGCTTTTTAATCACAAAAAGAACAAATTAAAAAAGAAAAGCTTCCCCTACCTTACATATGTTGTAAGCATCTAAATTATGGCTAAAGAAAAGAAAGTATCCTAATGCCAACATTATTATTAATTTTCCACCTTCCCTACCATTTTAAGTGCTTGTCACCAAATTTCACTATGATAATTTGTAGTATTCTTTCATGTATTTAACCACACACATACAGACACACACCCACACACACACACACCCACACACACACACACACACACACACACACACACACACACACACACACACACACACACATATATATATATATAATTTGTTTATATTCTCTGATCAGGCCGGGGAAATTTTAACAGTGTGCAACTGGTCTGACGCGTCCGCGTGCCAAATCAGTAAGAGCGCTGGCTTCTCATGTGGAGCGTAGTGAGTTCCATCCTTGGCTGAGTCAAACCGATGACTTAAAATACTGATACATTTCACTATTTAAACTGGCGCTAGGCATTACTAGGATATGGCGAAGGTTGTGTTGTTAAGTATCAGGATAATGTGACTGAATGGCATATCGATGGTATAACCTCACAGTGGAGCAGTACTATTAAGTTAAGTAACCCTCAGGAAGCATCGTGGTAAGTATAATTGTTGCTAAGATGTAAGACCCCAAGAAATGAACGAACAGAAAGTACCCAGACCATTTCGTTTGAAATTGTTAGTGGCGTGGGAAGGGGGGGGGGGGACACATATCGAGTTTGGTGTAGCCATTTGCAACAAAAAAAAACAACAACAAAAGTTGTTGCAAAGTTATGGGTGGGTGTTCAGTTAGTGAGGCGGTGCCACCGCACACGGCTCGGTCGCAAAGTGGCGACTGACAGGCGATCCATTGTAGTGTGGTTAATACAATCACAGCACGCGGGACCCATGAATAAACCGACACGCCACCCGCCATTGCGACGCCAGCGCCCATTTCAACAGCACCGGGACCCCCCGAGTTCCTATTGCACGCCCGCATGGTCTTATTGCACACCACAAGTTCTTATTGTACACCACACGTTCTTATTGTACACCACAAGTTCTTATTGTACACCACAAGTTCTTATTGTACACCACAAGTACTTATTGTACATCACGTTCTTATTGCACACCCCAAGTTCTTATTGTACACCACACATTCTTATTGTACACCACACATTCTTATTGTACACCACACATTCTTATTGTACACCACATGTTCTTATTGTACACCACATGTTCATATTGTACACCACACGTTCTTATTGCACACCACAAGTTCTTATTGTACACCACACGTTCTTATTGCACCACAAGTTCTTAT
The DNA here is from genome assembly GCA_030323885.1 of Branchipolynoe longqiensis. Lineage (NCBI taxonomy): Eukaryota > Metazoa > Annelida > Polychaeta > Phyllodocida > Polynoidae > Branchipolynoe > Branchipolynoe longqiensis. The sequence goes on from CM059196.1 coordinate 61,840,842, forward strand.
TGCACACCACGTTCTTATTGCACACAACAAGTTCTTATTGTGCACCACACATTCTTGTTGTACACCATACCTTCTTATTGTACACCACATGTTCTTATTGTACAACACACGTTCTTATTGTACACAAGTTCTTATTGCACACCGGCATGGTCTTATTGCACACCACAAGTTCTTATTGTACACCACACATTCTTATTGTACACCACAAGTTCTTATTGCACACCACAAGTTCTTATTGTACACCACACGTTCTTATTGCACATCACAAGTTCTTATTGTACACCACACATTCTTATTGTAAACCACAAGTTCTTATTGCACACCACAAGTTTGTATTGTGCACCACAAGTTCTTATTGCATGCCGGCATGGTTTTATTGCACACCACAAGCTCTTATTGTACACCACACATTCTTATTGTACACCAAGTTCTTATTGCACACCACAAGTTCTTATTGTACACCACACATTCTTGTTGTACATCATACATTCTTATTGTACCCCACATGTTCTTATTGTACACCACAAGTTCTTATTGACCTGCTGTCGCCCGCGCCCCCCCTTCCCTTATAAGGCCGCCCGCCGGCCTCCCTCAGGCACTCGCCCTCCTGCCGCCTTCCAGATCTCTGCCTTCTTCTCGGACCTGCACTCCTCCTCGGACCGCTGCCCCGCCTCAGGCTCCTGCACCATGCCCGGACGCGGAAAGGGAAGAGGCCGCAAGAGCACCAGGCTCACCGCCCGGGCCACGCCGGGGCCCGCCTCGGGCTCGCCCGGCGACGCCTCAACACCCGCGGCCTTGGCCTCCCCCTCGGCCACCTCGGGCGCCGACACAGCCATCATTCTCCAGGCCCTGCAGCGCCTCACTACGCGCATGGACGCCTTCGAGTCGGCGGGAGCCCGAGGAGCGCCGGAGCAGACGCAGGCAGGATACAGCACGCCGCCCGCCCCAGCTCCTCGGGCGCAGACCGCCGCCGGGGCCCGGCCCCCGCCGCCACCTCAAGCGACTCTGCCCGGGGCAGCCCACCCCCACTACCAGCAGTACGACCGCCTCGCCGCCCGAGGCGGCCCCGCGCCTCCCCCGGCCTACCTCCAGGACGTCGCCGAGGACTACACCCCAGCATCCGCGGCCGACGCCGTCCGAGACATCCTCGCTTCCGCCGAGGCGCAGCGCGCCGGCAGGCGCCAAGGCATCCCCTCGGGATACATTTTCCCCTCGGACCTCATCGAGAGGGGCCCTGAGCGGAAGCCGGTCAAGAGAGGGGAGGCCACCCGCGACGAATATAACCTGGCCCTCCTCACCCTCGCCGGTCATCCAGCCTTCCCCGAGCACTCCCTCCAGGGCCTACGCCACCACCACCTCACCGTGATGAGGGATATCCTCGTGCATCCGTGGCCTACCGTCCGCCGCTACTCCGAGGCCATCTTCACCTGGATAGCGGACGGGAGGCTCCCCCACGGATGGCATGACCCTGTGGCCCTCAACACCCTGAGGATGGACTCCATCACCACGCCCACCCCTCCGGCAACACCAGTCTCCCGAGGCGAGGACTCGCCCCGAGGCGAATGGGCCCGAGGCACACACCTGCCCCGGCCCCAAGCCGACACCCGCACCGCCTACGATAGGCACACTCACGGGGCCCCCTGCCCCGCCTGGAACCGCGATCCCGCCTCGTGCGATCGGGCCCACATCGGGGAGGCCCACGGCGAGGTGGGAGACAGGCGCCGGCACATCTGCGCCTACTGCGCCAATGTGCGGCGCTTACTAACCAGGCACTGCGAGGCCGAATGCCTCACCAAGCAAGCCCGTGAGCGCCAGACCCCGGCCGCCTCGGCGGATTTTTGATCCGCCGGCCCCCCCCCGGCCGGCCCGGGGGGCCCCTCCCGGCGCCTCACCCTCACCACTGCCGACAGCCCCGCGACTTCCACCGACAACCTCCCAGCGACCACCAATCGAAGCGCCGCCCAGACGAAGCCGGGGTCCACCACCTCGCACCTCACACCTCGGACACGGCTCAGCCTCACGAGGGACCCTCCCCGGACAGCCCAGCCACCGGCGCTCACGACACCGCCTTCATGAACCCGCCCGACCCGACCCCGACCCCCACCCCGCCCAGCCCTGAGGAGTTCGCTGCCCCCCTGCTCGACCCTCGCCGGACCTCCTCCCCCCAGGCATCAGGAGCGGGCCTCCCTTTTTTGGCCGCCCGCTCCCCCTCCACCTAGGCCCCGGACCTTCCCTCGACCAGGCCTGCCTCCCCGGGCCCCCGCCTCGGGCGCCCGCGCCCCCGCCTCGGGCGCGCCTCGAGCCCTCTCCTTACTTTTTGGCGGAGGGCTCCTCGGCCCCCCCTCTACCAGAACTCTGACTTTGCTCCTCATGAGCCCCTCCTGTATTTATCTCTGCTCCTCATGAGCCCCTCACTGTATTGCTCCTCACGAGCCTGTTCTTTGCTCCTCATGAGCCCTTTCCTTGTTCCTTGCCTGTATGCCTGTTCCTCTGTATCCTTTTTTTTATTTTTTATTTTTTTTTTTTTTTATTGAGGCTGTATTTATACTGTCCATAGCATATAAGCCTGGGTATTCAGGCTTGTTTTCAATGCTGGCCAGCTGTAGTGTTGGTGTTGTCTTATCACACAGTAGCTGCTGATAAGGTATTTGATTGCCTGTATTTCAGTAGCAGATAGATAGTTGGTTGGTCTGGTTAGTACTATAGTAGTCTATGTTAATTTTTTTGGATTTTCTTGGCATATATGTGCTTTATTTTTTCTACTCTTATTTCTAGACTAGCCTACTCCTATTTACATATCATAGGCTTGTACGCAGCTGTGAGGTGTGTTATCTGGGTGCTTTTGGTATGGTTACCTTCCATTGGGCGTCTCGCTGGTGGGCCGTGACATGTATCACCTGCCCCTTTGCGGTGCAGCTTAGTTGGGGGTTCCTAGCCTTATTTTGCACAGATATTTTTTGTATGTTTTTAGGTCAGGAATTTGTCGTTCCTTTACTGTTTGGGCATTCCACACCTTGGCAGCCATTTCTAGCGTGCTTCTCTCGTGAGCTTTTATTTGGCTTCTGGTCTGCTTTAGTAGTGGCGCATTATTTGCTCTAGTTGCCCTTTGTGGTTTTGTTAGGAGTTTATTGTCTTGACTATAGCTGTATGCTAATGTTTTCAGATGAATTATTCTCCTATTTTCTAGCAATTTTACTTTGGTTCTTTTGTGTATGTCATAGGTGGGGTGCAGCTTGTCTACTCTGAGGCAGATTTTCAGGGCTCTGTTCTGTAGTGTTTGCAGTTTTTTTAGAAGTTCTTTCTTTGCACCCATGTAGTTTACATCTCCATAGTCAAAATAGGGTAGCACCATGCCCTTGAAGATTTTTATTGACATTTCTTGTGTCATGTAGTCTCTTAGCTTTGCAAATAGCCACAGTTTGTGGTTTACCTTTTGGACAATTTTGTTTATACATAGGTTGTAGTTTAGTTGGCTGTCCAACTCAAGGCCTAGGTATTTGTAATGGTCTACATTTTCTAGTGTTTGGCTTCCTAGCTTACAGTGTAGTTTTCTTTCTGGCATTTGTTTATGCGAGAAGAGAACTGTTTTTGACTTGCTTGTGTTGATGGTTATTTTGTTGGACTCACACCACTCATCCAGTTTTAGTAGGAGCTTGTTTAGTTTAGTTATTACCTCCTCTTCTGTGGTGCCGTTTGCATATATGACTGTGTCATCTGCATATAGTTGGAGGCATTCGGTTTGTAACCATTTTTCAAGATCGTTTATGTAGATTATAAAGAGCAGTGGCCCTAGCACTGACCCTTGGGGTACACCACATGTGACAGGTTGGTTGTCTGATAGTGTATTGTTTATTTTTGTTCTCTGTTGCCTGTCTTTCAGGTAGCATTTTATCCAGTCCATAGTGTTGGATTTTATGCCCATGGATTCTAGTTTTTCCAATAGTATGTTATGGTCTACTGTATCGAATGCTTTGCTGAAGTCAATGAAGGCTGCTCCAACTAATTGTTTTTGGTTCATTGACGCCAATATGTCATTTGTTAGGTTAGCTATTGTTTTAGATGTGGAGTGCAGTTTCCTGAAACCTCCTTGTCTTTCGTTTAGTATATTGTTTTTTTCCAGGTGTTCATTTATGTGTCTATGTAGCACTTTTTCAATGAGCTTGCCTGGGGTTTGAAGAATCGATATTGGCCTGTAGTTTCCCATGTTTTGTTTGTCTCCACTTTTGTGGATAGGGGTAATGGTTGCCATTTTCCAGGCTGAGATAAAATGCCCCTGTTCAAAGGAGATGTTGAATAGGTCGACTATAGTGGCTGGGATGGCTTGGAGTGCCTCTTTCAGCATTTTGGTTGGTATTTCGTCTATTCCACTTGGTTTATTTGTGTCTATGTCATTTATTAGTTTTTTTACTTCTATTATATCTGTTTTGCAGGTGGGGATTTCATTCTGCACAGTTCCTGATCTATTTTCCCACCTTTTTTTAAATTTTCCTGACAGCGTTTGTCCTATTGTGGCAAAGTGCGTGTTCAGTTTGTTTGCTGCATCTTTGTCTGAGAGCATTGTCCCTTCGTTATCTTGGAAGGTTGTGTGCTCTTCTTTGTTATTTTTGGGGAATAATAGGTCTACATTCTTCCAGAATCTGTTTGTATTGCTTCCCCAGTCTCTGTCCTGCTTTATTATGTATTTCTTTTTTGCTGTTCTCACAGCTTTGAGAGAGTGGTTTCTGGCAATATGGTAGGCCAGTTTGTCTTCTATAGTTTCTGTGAGCTTTGCTTTATTACCCAGTTTACTTTTGGCTATGATGAGCGTTAGCAGGTCATTGTCTACCCAGGGGTCCTGGTTTTTTTGTATTTTTATTTTCTTAATGGGGCACATCTCGTCAGCTGATTTTCTTATTTCTGCGATGATGTTGCCCCAATAGATATTAACATCATCTCTGTTTTGTGTGATGTTGTTTATGTTTTGGTGCAGATGATTTTTTAATGCATCTTCTGAGTAGTTTTTTAGGGACCTGCCCATCTTATACTCATAGTGATTTGTGCTTTTTAGTTTTTTCCTTGTTACATATATTAGCTCATGATCACTTATACCCCAGCTCCTGGTGCCCCATTTAGTGGCGTGGTTTGAGTTGGTTAGTATTAGGTCAATTGTGGTGCTATTTTTACTTAGCCTTGTTTTTTCAGTGATGAGCTGTTGTAGGCCTAAGATTTTGATTGTGGTTTGCAGCATTAGTTTGTTTTTATCATTGCTGTTGTAATTTACATTAAAGTCTCCTAGTATGAAGATTTCTGCCTTTGTCAGTTTTTTTATGGTGTTTATGCTCTTCTCTAGGGCTTCAATGAAGAGTTCAATTTCCCCTGATGGAGGTCTGTAGAGGCTTGCTATGGCTATATTTGCTTGCTTTTCATTTTTTATTAGGCACCATAGTAGTTCTATGTGTTCATTTGATAAGTTAGCTGTTATTAGTGCTTCAGGATCTAGAATTTTGGTGTCTTTGCAGTAAAGGGCAACACCTCCACCCTTTTTTGTTTGGTTTAGTGTGTTATTTTGCTGCCTATCATTGCGTACAAGCCTATATCCATCTATGTTGAGGGTGTTGTTTTTGTGGTTGTCAGTGAACCATGTTTCTGACAGTGCCAGTATGTCGAGATTTTCTCTTTTTAGGTGTATTTTTATTGTGTCGATTTTGTTGGATGCACTCTGGCAGTTTAGGTGGGCAAAGTGTGTGCCCCTCCCCAGCTTGCATTCAATTTCTTCTACCATATATATTTGTGCTCTGTTTGAGGCGTTAATAAAAAAGCCTTTCTCCCACCCCCGCCTTCCCTTCTTCCTTTTCGCGCATCATTAGGATAGGGCAAGGACTGGTTGGCTCAGTGTCAGGATAATGTGACTGAGTGGGATATCGGATCATGGTGCCAGTGGCCTGGTTTCCCAGTGGGACAGCACTATAAAGTCACCATGAGTGCGCAGGTCAGTACCCGTCCTGATATGACCTTAGATGTTGCTAGGATGTAAAACAACAAACAAACAAATCAAAGCACATACTGACTTGTGACAGTGTACAGTCATGGCGGATCATATATTGAGGGATACAGTGCTACTGGCACCGCGACACGATAATCCACACCCAGTCGCATTAACTGCTTAGCTCAGTGTCAGGATAATGTGACTGAGTGGGATATCAGGTCATGGTGCTGGCGGCCTGATTTCCCAGTGGGGCAGCACTATAAAGTCACCATGAGTGTGCACCGTCACAAGTCGGTACCCGCCCTGATATGTCCTTAGATGTTGTCAGGACATAAAACTCCCAACCAACCGACGAGTCGCATTATCCTGACCAACCAACCAGTTCTCTATCATCGTGATACTAAGCACCAGGCAAGGTAGAGACAGGTGCCAATTTGGTAAGTGGCTGGTGAAATATATACTAGCATTGTAGCAACATAAGGAATAGATTTTCCCACAGAGAACATGTGCTGATGCAAGTCCTCAAAAGCTCGCATGCGTAGCATGCATGACAAGTGACCAATTTGCGAACAGTAAGATGCGAGATACTTAGTTTGACGTTTTTGGTGCTATTTTTGTTGATTAGGCAGGGGGAATTTCATCTGTGGGCTATTGGTCTTCCTCATGTCACTGCCCCTTGCCCTAATCTATCAGGTCAGGCTATGTAGTGACACGTATAAATTTGCACATTTGTTTGCTCGGCTGTGGTTTGGCTCCCACGACCTGCAATTTGGGAAGCAGTAGATAAAAGATTCACCTGGTACTTGTAGTATACGGGTGAAGACCAGCCTTATATAAAAATGGTCGAAAAATCGGGCTAATGAATTGAGTCGTTATGAGAGCCTAATTTCACAATCTAAGAAGCAACATTCATTCTTTGTATATGTCTTCATGTTTACCCGCTACCTTTGAGTTGGAAAATATAATAAAACATATACTTTAATGAAATTTAAAAGTGAAATCGACGGCGTTCTCTGGCCGCCATCTTGTCTTTTTGCATTCTCTCCCATTTCACCAAATCTGTGCCAATATATGTAGCCATTTGATCATGGAACCACAGTTTCGACTTCATGTTCCATACTAAAGCTATTTTCACCCGAATTTAGACTACGTTGTCGTTCACCCGTGTACTACAAGTACCTGGTGAATCTTTTATCTAGGGAAGCAGGTGCTCAACTCATTCGGCTATCTCTGCTACGCCAGGATTGGTTGGTTAGTTGTTGGAGTTTTACCTCCTGGCAACATCTATGGTCACATCAGGATGCGCATCGACTTGTGACAGTGTGCATTCATGGTCACTTTATAGTGCTGCCCACTGGGATACCAGGCTGCCAGCACGATGGCCTGATATCCCACTCAGTCACAGTCTCCTGACACTGAGCCAACCAGTCATTACCCTATCCCAATAATGCCAAGTACCTGACTAGGAAGCGAAAAGTATACATTTTTCTGTCATTGGTTTGACTCGACCAGGGTTCGAACCCCACGATCTACCAAAACGGGAGACGGATGCTCAACTTATTCGGCCATCCCGTCTGATCGCTATTCCAGGAAGACATTGGTCTGGATGCAGAGTTGACCTACTACTGTATTCTCATTGATTTGATTGGTGATGCTTTAATACCGTGTCAACAGCTAAGGTTATATTGTTTGCTAGGAATTTTACATTCTAGCAACATCTAGATCTATGGTCATATCAGAACGGGTACCGACTTGTGACAGTGTGCACTCATGATGAGTTTATAGTGCTGTCCCACTGGGAGACTAGATGACCTGCACCATCCTAGTAATGGCAAGTCCTATCCTAGTAATGGCAAGCGTCAGGCCAGGTAGCGACAATTATCGATTTTGTAAGTCATTTGACTTAACCAGTGCTTTGACTTAACCAGGATACTAACTCCAGACCTCCCGTACGGGAAGCCTGCACTCATACCGATTGGGCCACCGCGCCCAGTCGCTACAGTTGTACATTCCTGGCGACTACTGTGTTCTAAAGAAGGCACCGGACGGTGTGGCCGAATGAGTAGAGCGTCCGTCTCCTGTTTTGGGAGATCGGGAGATCCGAACCCATGAGTTTGTGGGTTCGAATCCTGGTCGAGTCAAACCAATGACTTAAACATTTATACTTGTCGCTTCCTAGCCAGGCATTATTAGGATAGGGCAAGGACTGGTTGGCTCAGTGACAAGATAATGTGACTGAGTGGGATATCATATTATCAGGTCATGGGCTTGTGGCCTGGTTTCCCCATGGGGCAGCACTATAAAGTCGCCATGAGTGCGCACTGTCACAAGTCGGTACCCGTCCTGATATAACCTTAGATGTTGTTAGGACGTAAAACAACAATAAACAAACATAAACAAACAAATCTAAAAGCAGGTTGATTCGTGGTGTGTGTAGTGATTACTTTGTACAGTTTTCCGACTGAGTCCTGAGTGGCGACACTAGAACTGTTGTCTGAACATGACTCGCAAACCTTACCTCACCGAGACACAGCCACGCTCAGCTCTCAGGTGCAGGCTCAGGTGGAGGGAACAGGAGAGCAGGTGTTCACCTGAAATACCAGCCTCTCAGCAATGTGGTAATAAGCAATTAGTGCCCGATATAGGGTTTGATGCCCGAGTGTTTAATGAGTGCACCAGGGTCTAACTCTAAGATGGTTAGAATGTATATATTCGGGAATATGCAGGTGTAAAGAGTGGAAGCTGCAGGTGTATTCTCTCCCTGGATACCAGCCAAAAGACCGAGAACTGTGGTTTGACATGTTGGTAATAGGTGACGGCACTGGCAAAGAATCAAAGGATTGAAGCCTATGTAAGATCGGTCAGAGCAGCCTTGGACACCGCCTGAATAATCTGCAATGTACAAATTTATTACTTTTATGCTATGTGTGTAGGTATTTTCTTATCCAGATATTGAATAAATATCATTCCATCCTAGTCCTATTCTTGTCTACCTTAAGGTGTTCTCTGTGGCGGAGTGGTTAGAGTGTCTGACTTTTTTCTAGGTCGGACTCCTAATCTGAAGGTCAGTGGTTCGATTCCACGTGCCCCCACCTCTGCCACTTTGGATTTCCACCGCTGTGTATAACTTACAGCATCATCAAAGTCCAGTTGCTCTCATACCATGTCTAAGTGGTGTGGGAGATTACAAATCCCTTGGGTCGGTAAAAGTGTAGGCTCGGGCTTTCTATCGACAAACTGTCTAATGGTGAAAACAAGTCTATTCAGACTTATCCAGTATAAATCTTCAAAGAAAAATAAGAAGCTTAACCTTACGTGTGCGGTCAAATCGAGGTATATGTTTGGGTTTTAACATTCTGCTTTCAGCGGATTATGGATATTCAATAATGCTATATCATCCAAATGTGGAATTTCAATTCGGCTTCTGGAATTTGTATTGAGCTCAGCTTAGCTGCCCAACACAAGATATCCTCTGGTCTCAAACACCATATCTGGTGAACACTTGTACCTACTATTTAGCCACTACAATTTAATTCGCATATATTTGTTTTCCAATCAGAGACGCTCAATGAAAAAAAAGGCTGGGGTGTGTGTGTGTGTGTGTGTGTGTGTGTGTGTATATATATATAACCTCTCCACATTTGTAAGACTGACATCCCTGCAAAAGTGAGATAGTCTCCTAACCGACTTACCCACTTTGTCAATGTGTATTTATTTTGTTTAGTGAAAATAAACCCACCAAAGCAGACGACATTTTCACCAGAAACAACAATAACAACAAAACCCAAACGACTCACTTTTTCTTTTTAATGTTTAGACTGGGCCCATTCCCGGGGTATTCTCCCAAGCATTTGCCTGGTTGGTATGCTGCTCAGACTGGTGAATCTATTGGTGGGTGGGGGTTGAATCGGTGTGTGGGTAGAGGTGGCAGTGGATTCAGCTCGTCTTGAATAGGTCCACAATTGAATGTGGTGTCCTGAAGGATAGTTGGGCGATTGATGATATTGCGTTCACTCAAAGATTCTACCATTGTCTTAGTAAGATGTGACACTCGGCCCACCTGATTGCTTTTGAATGCCAAGTGGTTATGCTTTTATTTTAGTTACAGTTTCTCAGGATTTTAGTTTTTGTGTCAATCAAAATAAAAAGCAGCTGATAGAGATACCGCGCTGATGACTCTTGATCGGGTGCCGCAGCAGGTGGGTTTGTTAATGGGGCTACGGTACCTAGCAACATATAGGGTCTGTTCAGTAAGGACGGGGTAAGCAGTGGTAACTTCCATGCGGCTGTTGTCAGACCTGGACTATGGATATAATCACAGATTATAGCTGTTAGACATAATCACATATAATAGCTGTTAGACAAGTGTCTATACTGACATTATTCATTTTGGTGGTGGTAGTGAAAATTGAGTGAAATAACAAAATTGTGGTGGCATTAAAGTGGAAGCTGGGCATAGAGTGACGGATATTGACAGTGTATGGGGGCATAGTTATAGTAGAGACGGGGAATGGTGGTAGTACTGATAGTGTGTGGCCAGGGTGGAGATAGTGACAGTAGAGTGGAGGCAGAGTGGTGACAGTGACAGTAGAGACGGAGCATGGTTGTGGTACTGATATGGTGTGGGCAGACTGGAGGTAGTGTCAGTAGAGTGGAGGCAGAGTGGTGACAGTGACAGTAGAGACGGGGCATGGTGGTGGTACTGACAGTGTGTGGCCAGGGTGGAGGTAGTGACAGTAGAGTGGAGGCAGAGTGGTGACAGTTACAGTAGAGACGGGGCATGGTGGTGGTACTGATAGTGTGTGGGCATGGTGGAGGTAGCGACAGTAGAGTGGAGGTAGAGTGGTGACAGTGACAGTAGAGACGGGGCATGGTGGTGATACTGATAGTGTGTGGCCAGGGTGGAGGTAGTGTCAGTAGAGTGGGGGCAGAGTGGTGATGGTGACAGTTACAGAAGAGACGGGGCATGTTGGTGGTACTGCTAGTGGGTGGGCAGGGTGGAGGTAGTGACAGTAGAGTGGTGACAGTGACAGTAGAGACGAGGCATAGTGGTGGTACTGATAGTGTGTGGGCAGGGTGGAGGTAGTGACAGTAGAGCGGAGGTAGAGTGGTGATGGTGACAGTAGAGACGGGGCATCGTGGTCGTACTGACAGTGTGTGGGCAGGGTGGAGGTAGTGAAAGTAGAGTGGAGGTAGAGTGGTGACAGTTAAAGTTGAGACGGGGCATGGTGGTTGTACTGATAGTGTATGGGCAGGGTGGAGGTAGTGACAGTAGAGTGGAGGCAGAGTGGTGATAGTGACAGTAGAGATGGGGCCTGGTGGTGGTATTGACAGTGTGTGGCCAGGGCGGAGGTAGTGACAGTAGAGTGGAGGCAGAGTGGTGACAGTTAAAGTAGAGGCGGGGCATGGTGGTGGTACTGATAGTGTGTGGCCAGGGTGCAGGTAGTGACACAAGAGTGGAGTCAGAGTGGTGACAGTGACAGTAGAGACGGGGCATGGTGATGGTACTGATAGTGTGTGGCCAGCGTGAAGGTAGTGACAGTAGAGTGGAGGCAGAGTGGTGACAGTGACAGTAGAGACGGGGCATGGTGGTGGTACTGACAGTGTGTTGCCGTGGTGGAGGTAGTGACAGTAGAGTGGAGGCAGAGTGGTGACAGTGACAGTAGGGACGGGGCATGGGTGGCGGTACTGACAGTGCGTGGCCAGGGTGGAGGTAGTGACAGTAGAGTGGAGGCAGAGTGGTGACAGTGACAGTAGAGACGGGGCATGGTGGTGGTACTGACTGTGTGGCCAGGGTGGAGGTTGTGACAGTAGAGTGGAGGCAGAGTGGTGACAGTGACAGTAGGGACGGGGCATGGGTGGTGGTACTGACAGTGCGTGGCCAGGGTGGAGGTAGTGACAGTAGAGTGGAGGCAGAGTGGTGACAGTGACAGTAGAGATGGGGCATGGTGGTGGTACTGACAGTGTGTGGCCAGGCTGGAGATAGTGACAGTCTAAGCAGAGTGGTGACAGTGGGAGAAGAGATGGGGCATGGTGGTGGTACTGACAGTAGAGTGGGGACAGAGTGGTGAAAATGACAGTAGACACGGGACAGGGTGGTGGTATTGACAGTGCGTGGTGGAGGTAGTGACAGTAGAGTTTGGACAGAGTGACAACACGGTGGTAGTATTGACAGTAGAGTAAGGGACTGGTAATGAGGTAATGATGTCACTGGGGCCGGTGTTTAGGTGGTAGAGATGGTAGTGTGGGGAAGATAGTAATGGCAGTGATGGTGGGGTAGGAGAGGTGGTAGTGGTGGCTGTGTAGTGGGTGAAAGTGGCCGTAACAGTGGCGTGTAGAGCTGGTTGTTGGCTGGCAGGAGGCGTTGGGCTGACCCACCATCCGGCCCGCACTGAATGGGACTCCCCCTCCCCCCTCCTCTCCCCTCCCCTCCCCTCCCCCCCCCTCACCTCTCCCCTACCTTCCCCATTCATCACGGGCGTCTTTGATGTGTAGTCAAGTGTGCAGTGGCTTCCTGGCCTACGTTTGGCCCCAAATGGAGGCGGGAGACTGGTGTGAGCATAGTGTTGGCACTGATCAACGCGGCAACCAGCTCACAGCGAGCTGATCATAATGGACCTGGGCAGCGTGAGTGAGACCCGCTCACAGTAGTAGACCTGTTCGGGCTAACCTGTTCGCCCTGACCTACTTCCATAGTAGAGGGGTTTATTGTGTCTATGTGTCTGCGTGTGTGTGTGTCTGTGTGTCTCTGTGTGTATGGGTCCTTGAAAGCCCAGAAGTCGTGGAATTTGATAATTCAGGATTCCAGGCCTGGAAAGTCATGGAATTTGTCTTAAAAATCATGGAAAATGGAAAATCATGACCATATTATGACCACACAAATAAACTGTTCCTTGGACTACATGTTTTAAAATTAATAATAAACTTAGTTAAGATCAAATCTAGTATGGTAATTTACAATGCAAACAAATGGCTACTGCCAAAAAAATTACAGTCATTATTCAAAATAATTTCAGAGAGTAGCCATGATACACGACAGAGTAACAATCTAAGACAAGTATTCACAATAACGACCTTAAAGTCGTAAATCTATACATGGTATAAAAATATGGAATTCACTTGATAATAATATTAAATGTTCAAAGAACATATATGTTTCAATATAAAAAAAGAAAATCTTTAAGCTTTACCGGAGTATAAATACATAGTAGTCTAGTATATAAACAATGAAATGTCATTTACACTATTAAAGGTAATATACTTTCTACTTTCAAATTTATTATTTTTATTGTATTAGCAATGTGTATGTGTTATTTTTAACTGGGGAAAGGGCCTCAAAAGTATTGTATTTCTGCTTTCTCCGTTTTCATGCGAAACATTACATAAATGATACATGATACATAAATATCAGCTTGTATGTATAATGATCATGTGTAATTAAATAAATCTTAATCTTAATCTTAATATTCTTTTTAATGCTGTATGCGCCAATGTACCCGAACTTTAGTCAGTGATGTTTCCTATTTAAAGTGATCTTTGTGGGTTTGTTATCCTGTCTCTTGATTTAAAAAAAATTAAGACTATACATATGTCCGTCTATTATTGTTCATGCTTATTTACACTTCACATCTTACATAGTGAATCGACTATGAATATGGCCATGTTTTGGGGTACATTATTTTAATAAACGTCTTTAAAATGTCCTCAAATTTTGCATCGAAAGGCCCCTTAAGGTCCGGTGTCGTATTTTCAGCGCCCGGTCATTGTCAGCGGCCTGTCGTGGCTTCTGCGCATGCGCGGATTTTCGCACGTTGCGGCGATCACTGCTATTTGTTTTGTTTACACTCGGCGATTCGACGCTGATCTAGCTGCTACGTTAATATCGCTTGTAATTTAAGGTTAATTTAATTAAATTTCATTATTTGAGTATGTAATTCTGTTAAATATGATCGCATTCAATAGATTTCGGCCTAATCGGTCCCTAACACTGCCGGGTACCGTGGTTGAGCTTGTAGCCGGCGAGGGCATGGGTGTTTTGCATATGTCTTAAAATCCGCGCATGCGCAGAAGCCACAACAGGCCGCTGACAATGACCGGGCGCTGAAAATACGACACCGGGAATTTGATATGTCAAAATGGGTATGAAGCGTGTACATGTATTGAATGTGGTCTTCACACCGTTAAGGTTATACAGTACGTGCCTATTGAAGATTGGTGTAATAAAATAACTAACCGAAGCTACACAGTCACTGAGTTCAATTTGTGATCAATCTGTCATAGGTAAAGGGCCATTCAAATATCACGTAGCACTTAGGGGGCTAGTGGGGAGGGGGGGGGGGGGGTAGGTCCAAGCCATATATGGAGCGATACAAGGGGTGGATGGGCGTGCAACTTTGAGTAAATGAATTTGATTCATATATCATTACTCAGTCAGTGCCGGAGCACTGATCTTCCCTATCACATTTCTTGTAACCTTAAGGTGGAAAGGCGATGTTAATTATTTCTTACATATCCCTAGTATTATTAGTTAGAAATGAATTAGAAACAAGGTAGAAATGTCAAATTTGTGGCAGTCTCCTTTGGATTGATTACGATTACGTGAACAGCACGCCTAGAGCGGGACTCGAACATACACTTCTGTTCGGTTGAAGTTGCCTATGTGGTTTTGAGTTTCTGTTATCTTTTGGAGATAAATATATTAGGGTTATCGTTATAATAATTAGTATACCTTGCTTTGGGAGATATTTAAAGAAAAACCATGCAACATTACTTTTAATGTGAACACCGAAATGCTAAACAACAACGATAGGATATCCAGAGTGATGGTCCTGAACAGATCAGTCCCTACCTATTGGAGTGAAGCTCAAATATCCCCTTCTGTGATGTCAAGGGACCGGTAGAATTACATAGGCTAGTATAAGGCTTCAAAGGGCTTCGAATTTATCATTAGTAAGCTTCGTGTGATCTTGGTGGGGGTATTATATTGCAGTGAACTGCTTATTTACAACCCTTGTCTATAATAAGTGATTCGTGAGTCTAAGCACGAGTCAGTTCTGTTTTATACGCAAAGCCTATCCAAGTGTAGAGGTAATTAATTCCCTGCCCTACATCCCTATAGGATTGAATGACCGCAATAGTCACAGCTTAAACACAGGCCCTCAGCCTTATTTGTGCCACAAATAACTCACAGAGAATAAGCAGTTTCTAAATATGAAAAGCATGAATAGCCATATTCCATCACGATAATTGTCAGATTGTGAAGAAGTAAAGTAATGCTGGTCACATGATTCCCCGTTTAATATTCCCTTTAATAAAGCAACTCATGTTTAATAAATACACCTGTGTCTATTTTGGATACGTAAGATCAAATCTAGCGACGTCTTTTGGTTTGGAAAATGTTATGCTTTCATCGGAATATACAGCTGTATGATGTTTGTTGGGGTATTACGTCCTTGCAACATCTAAGGTTTTATCTTGATGGGTACCGATTTGTGACAATGCGAGGATATTATAGTGCTACCCGAGTGGGCCCGGGCGTGGTGGTCGAATCGGTAGAGCGTGGACTTCGCGTGCGGAAGATCGGGAGTTCGGTTCCCAGTTGGAGTCAAACCAATGACTTATACATTTGATACTTGTCGCCTCCTAGCCAGACGTGAGGCATTATTAGGATATGGCAAGGACTGATTGGCTCAGTGAAAGGATAATGTGACTGAGTGGGATATCGGGTCATGGTGCCAGCAGCCTGATTTGCCAGTGGGGCAGCACTATAAAGTTGCCATGAGTGCTCACTGTCACAAGTCGGTACCTGTCCTGATATGACCTTAGATGTTGCCATGACATAAAACAACAACAAACAAGCTACCCAACTGAGAGATGAAGCCACTAGCACTATGACCCGATATCACACTCAGTCACATTATGGTAATATTGAGCAAACCAGTCCTTGCCATACCCTATTAACGTCGGACACCAGGCTAGATAACGACCACTATCAAGTTTTTAAAGCATTGCTTTGACTCAGCCAAGGTTCGAGCCCACGATTTCCCTCACTGAGAAGCTAGCTAGTCAGCGCTCTTACCAATTCAGCTACAGAAGAAGAAAGAAGGTGAAAAAAGTATTAGTTCATCTAGCGTAAACTGATTTGTTTTTGTTTTTGCAGTGTCATACTTGTTGGGAGGGGTGTGATGGTAAAAAGGTTCATTCCCTGAAGTATGAGCAGTAGAAGGAAGGTGGTCAATCGTAGATATAGTATTGTCTGCTTATATATTGCTATAGAACATGTTTTGTCGGCACCAATTAGGAATTTCATGTCTATAAATAGTTACTTCAGGATATTGGTGGCACATAGGACTAAATATTACATTTATCAATTCTTCAGTCTATCCAACAAGAGACCAGGCGAGATTTCGGTCAGAGCAAACGACATTTCTGTCAGAGCAGACATTTCCGTCAAAGCAGACGATATTTCCGTCATAACAGACGACATTTCCGTCAGAACAGACACCATTTTCAGGCAGACGACAGTTCCATCAGAACAGACATTTCGGTCAGAGCAGACGACTTTACCGACGCAAACAGTGCTGAGCAGGCTAGTAATAACAGAACGACAGAAACGTGATCATCTGCTGAAGGTATCACGTGACCAATATCCGAAGCTATTGCCAAGTCCACGGGTCAGCCGATAACAAGGGGGGGTGGGGGGGGGGGGAGGTGGGGGAAACTGACTTCAATCCGAAATGTTAGCCAGCCAATCTTCTGGGTACGGTCTGTATGGTGAATCAGTTAGCAACCAGACGGGATGGCCGAATGAGATAGAGCGTCCGTCTCCCATGTTGGTAGATCGTGGGTTCGAACCCTGCACGAGTCAAACCGATGACTTAAAAATTAATACTTGTCGCTCCCGAGCCTGGCGCTCTGCAATCCTTAGGATAGGGCAAGGAGCAGTGGAATGAGGAAGACCAATTATTCGCAATTGAAATTTCCCCTGCTTATACCCCAGTCACACAAGAGCCAGCATTCGCCGCCAACCTCCTTATGGCCAAAAGGACGCCAACCTCGATACATTGATTCAAATACCTGCTCGGCGGCACCATGGTGACACTGAGGCGACGCCGGGTTGGTGCCAGGTTGGCGCTGGGGCGGCGCCAGGGTGGCACCGAGTAGGCGCCCTGGCGCCGACCACACGGTGACCATAGCATTTGTTGGCGTTGCCAGGTCGGTGCCAGATCAGTGCCAGGTCGTCAGCAACTCCCCAACCAAGAGGTCGGTGACGTGGTGGTGCCAGGTCACCACCAGAGCAGTGCCAGGTCGCCACCAGGGCAGCGCCAGGTCGCCAACCAGTTTTGAATGGCCCCGCCGGAACAGGGCGCAAGGAGGTTGCAGGTGCAGCAGCTGTATCCTCCTTGTATCCAAAATTTCCAAAATGGACACCGGGAGGTTGGCGTCCTCGTGGCGCCAGCACCTAAGGAGGGTGCAATGAGGACGTTTTGACGTCACGAATCGATCGTAACCGACCGCAGGCCTCATGCGACTGGAGTATTAATCAACTAATGTACCAAAAAAAAAACACCAAAAAACCTGTGCTTTACCATTGCTGGTGAATGGAGCTATTTGGGAGTGCATTTCTATTGTCAGGAGGATTGCTGTCACAAGTCAGTACCCATCGTGGTATGATCTTTGATATTGCTAGGATGTAAATTATTAACAAACAACCTCGATGCTCAACCGTTATGCTTTGTTCTAATGACCCCGCTGACTTTTTAGGAACGTGTATAGAGCGCTAACCGAGGTATTACTGTACACATATTTAGTAATAAGCGTTATAGTAGGGTGGTGCAAGAAATAATAAATGTGTTTCCCCCATTAAGGTTACACAACATACCTACCATGGATTGATTTAAAACTAAGCTTGGCTACTCGCAGCCTAATTTAATTTAAGATCAACCCGCGGATCTTGTAATCCTAATGGTGGAAAGACTCATTAAAATTAAATGAATAAATTAAAAACCCGATACATATTTTTAATTTAAATATATGGCCAAATAATTAATTTTTTTAATTGGTGATCATCCTTTTGAAATAAAAATCCTGGTCGGGCGAGCAGTTTTTATTTATATTTTTTGTTTTTGAAGTAGACGTAATACGTAACCAGACGCGATGGCCAAATGAGTTGAGTGCCCGATTCCCATTCTGGTGGATTGTGGGATTCGAACTCCTGGGTTCGATCCCTGACCCAGTCAAACCAATGACTTAAATATTGATACAAAAATTGAATTGTCGCTAGCCCGACGCATTGTTAACAGTTTAAAAAGAAAAAGAAAAAAATTCAGGGGCGAGTGTTTTTCAGTCATGGGCAGGGACGATCACCAATCTTCTTTTTTTGGGGGGGGGGGGGTGCCTATCTATCACTTTTTTTTTCTAGTAAAATAGCCTTGAATTTGAATTGGCCATGTTATCTATGGCATAGATAATTTACAGTGTGCAAAGGCTACTACCATGCCACCTAGAGGATACTCATGTTTTGATAAATCACAGTGTGGAAAGGCTCCCCACCATGCCACCTAGAGGATACTCATGTTTTGATAAATCACAGTGTGGAAAGGCTCCCCACCATGCCATCTAGCGGATACTCATGTTTTGATAAATCACAGTGTGGAAAGGCTCCCCACCATGCCATCTAGCGGATACTCATGTTATAGATAATTTACAGTGTGGAAAGGTTCCCCACCATGCCATCTAGCGGATACTCATGTTATAGATAATTTACAGTGTGGAAAGGCTCCCCACCATGCCATCTAGCGGATACTCATGTTATAGATAATTTACAGTGTGGAAAGGTTCCCCACCATGCCATCTAGCGGATACTCATGATATAGATAATTTACAGTGTGGAAAGGCTCCCCACCATGCCATCTAGCAGGTACTCATGTTATAGACAATTTACAGTGTGGAAAGGTTCCCCACCATGCCATCTAGCGGATACTCATGTTATAGATAATTTACAGTGTGGAAAGGCTCCCCACCATGCCATCTAGCAGGTACTCATGTTATAGACAATTTACAGTGTGGAAAGGTTATCCACCATGCCATCTAGCAGGTACTCATGTTATAGATAATTTACAGTGTGGAAAGGCTACCCACCATGCCATCTAGCAGGTACTCATGTTATAGACAATTTACAGTGTGGAAAGGCTACCCACCATGCCATCTAGCAGGTACTCATGTTATAGACAATGTACAGTGTGGAAAGGTTATCCACCATGCCATCTAGCAGGTACTCATGTTATATATAATTTACAGTGTGGAAAGGCTACCCACCATGCCATCTAGCAGGTACTCATGTTATAGACAATTTACAGTGTGGAAAGGTTATCCACCATGCCATCTAGCAGGTACTCATGTTATAGACAATTTACAGTGTGGAAAGGCTACCCACCATGCCATCTAGCAGGTACCATGTTATAGACAATTTACAGTGTGGAAAGGCTACCCACATGCCATCTAGCAGGTACTCATGTTATAGACAATTTACAGTGTGGAAAGGCTACCCACCATGCCATCTAGCAGGTACTCATGTTATAGACAATTTACAGTGTGGAAAGGCTACCCACCATGCCATCTAGCAGGTACTCATGTTATAGACAATTTACAGTGTGGAAAGGCTACCCACCATGCCATCTAGCAGGTACTCATGTTATAGACAATTTACACTGTGGAAAGGCTACCCACCATGCCATCTAGCAGGTACTCATGTTATAGACAATTTACTCTGTGGAAAGGCTACCCACCATGCTATCTAGCAGGTACTCATGTTATAGACAATTTACACTGTGGAAAGGCTACCCACCATGCCATCTAGCAGGTACTCATGTTATAGATAATTTACAGTGTGGAAAGGCTCCCCACCATGCCATCTAGCAGGTACTCATGTTATAGACTTCCACCCAGTGAGCGGTTCATCTATTAGCCTCCATGCGTGGTGTGGGATAGGATCGCTAACCAACTTCACGACCCACACACCCTACACTTTCTTCTCTCTCTATTGAGTTAAGTGCCAATGACCTTCAAGGCGTGACGCCATTACTAAACTATCTCGGCCGGGGGTCTTGGACTACAAACTGATATTCATTGACTGCTCTTTTGTGTTTTAATAGAACCCTGAAATCTATCCACCTTTACCTTCAGGTTGTCATTTGTCATCGGGAGGTTCGTGTACGGAACATGGAGGTGTTTTTTTTTTTATTTAGTTTTTAATTTTAAATATTTTTTCAGCAGTTTTCTTTTTGCGAGTGAAACGCGGTCACCGGAAGTGCTGCTTGCCGGAACTGCGAGCTGTTCAGTTTGCAGAAGCGGACGGTGGGCTGCTGAGACAGCGCCCCGTAGCGGAGAGTGACGTGTAATTTTGGCGTTTTGATTAATTAGGCCTGCTGGTCTCGTACCGGATTATGGTGGTCCGGCATCACACAGACTCCCCCCCCCCTTCCCCCCGACACCCCCCCCCCGACACAAAGATGCTGACAGTTCATTCGAAAGAACATACACGGGCCTAGCAATTAGGCCTAATTAACTCTGCTAGCTCCTGGCAATGTGGAAGACCTGATGTTTAATTAGAAGGTTCCGGTTTAGGGGGTGGTGGGTTCTGGAGGTTCTATTGTGGGGGGGGGGGACTTATTCCAATCTCATTATCGTGTGCAAAGTCATATTTGTTCATTCTTATGCATATATTTGTTTATTCTCATGCAGTTTGTGCATTCTAGTGCGATTTGAAAATATGTCACATTTAATAAGTTTTGTAGTAGATATTGGACTGTTTGCTACTGCCAGGTTTTATGACGGTTGTATAATTAAGTATCTTTTATTGTAAATATGTGCACAATATTATACAATAATTTATTGCTGAGTGACACCATATTTTGTGATATATAGCCTATTATGCGAGTATAATTGTACGATGGTAATTTAGCCTCATTCTATTCCTTTTTATACCAAACTATATACATTATTGCATTCCACAAGAAAGGAAACCAACACAGGAATTGGATCGAGCCTATAACTCTGGCTGGGCCCTAAAAAGATATAGAACACAATTTATTAAGCAAAATACAAATGTAGGTGAAATAGGCAGATAGGGAGCTGAGGTGCCACCTGGTGGGAAGGTTGATTGGAAAGGTTGATTGATTGATTGATTGGTGGTTGCTTTACGCCTTGTCGGCAGCATAGGCCATATTCACAGTGAGAAATGTTTGTTTTTTGTTCAAACCATCGCTTTTACATTTAAAAGCAGACACTCAATTATGTGCCAATAGACACCCCTTTAAATAGAAAGCTCACAATCATATATTTGTGGTCAAGGGAAACAAATTCCCATAGAAAAAGAAAAGTTTTATTAATAATTGATAGAATTTATTTAGTAAACTATATGAGTTGGTACAGTCCAGCTACCCTCAAATTTTTCCCATCAGCAGACTGTCGCAGCAGCTACCCGGCTTGGGGGATAGCTGCTTTGAGCAGAAAAGCATGTGTAAGCCACAAGTGGCCAATACAGCAGCGGCTAAGGACCACTTGGTCCCGTCGACCTCCGGCATGAGTCTATGTTGGTTTTCCCACAGATGGTTAAATTTCTTTAAGTTTATTAATGTTTTCATCCCACTCATGTTGCCATTTGGATTTTATGTGGGTGGCTAGTAGTGGTTTCAGATCAGAGTGAGGGAAGGAGGAGGTAGAGCTGCTTGAAGCAGACCTCCAGCCTCCAGGTTGCACACCAACTTCAAGTTCCCAACTACCAACAGCCAGACAATATAGTTACAGGAGGTGACAATCCGCAAGCAGCAGGATAATTACATTTCATCGTAATATATGCATACATATTTATACATAACATAATGGTATATATATATGCTATCTATTTAATTAAGGTAATGTGTATATATAGCAGAAGTACTCACATTTTATAACATTAATTTACGCCATTTCGTATAAGCTATCTTATTTCAACCATTTCATTCCATTTATTCCTTTCCTTGAAAAGTCTTGAAAAAATGCAACCTTAAAAAGAGTGGGAAACCGTGACTATGTGTATTGACTTATTCTGTTCCGTATCTTCACTAGGTGAGTCGTGGCACATTCATCGGTGAATGGTGGAGAGTTGTGGTCCCTTCAGAGCATCCAACCCTGGGATGCGCTTGGAAAGTTGGTTTTTGTTGTTGTCAGTAATATCATTTATTCTTCTAAATATAGTTTTTCCACGAGACACTTCCTTTTTTTGTGATTGTGAACAATTACAATTATTTATATAAAGATATGATAAAACAAGGATGAACAATTCCTTTTTTTAGTGGATTTCCGGATTTGTTTCTAGATCCGTTCCTCAGTCACATGCTTGCCTAGAGCACTTCCTTTCTTTCGTTGTGGATGATTACAATTATTTATATAAAATATAATAAAACAAGAATGAACAATTCCTTTCTTTTGTGGATTTCCGGACTTTTTTTTCTAGATTCATTCCTCAGTCATATGCTTGGCTAGAGCACTTGCTTTCTTTTGTTGTGGACAATTACAATTATTTATATATAATATAATAAAACAAGGTTGAACAATTCCTTTTTTTTAGTGGATTTCCGGATTTTTTCTAAGTCCTTTCCTGAGTAATATGCTTAGCTAGAGCAACTGAAAATCAGAACCTGGTTCCTGTCATAAGAGACCAAAGCAATTTAATATGACCTCAGGGTTTAGCATGCAGAGGTGAACTCTATAAAAGGAGAAAGAGGGAAAGCATCAGAACTCTTCCTTCCCTGCCAACAAACATAGCAAAGGCATTCATGTGGAAAGCAGGATGAAATGATCTGGATTAATGTTGCCTTACACTAAGTTACAGCGGGGTGCCACCTGCATTAATGTGGCCTTACACAGTTACAGCAAGATGCCACCTGCAGTAATGTGGCCTTACACCAGGATGCCACCTGCATTAATGTGGCCTTACACCAAGATGCCACCTGCATTCATATGGCCTTGCAGAAGGATGCTACCTGGATTAATGTGGCTTTACAGCAAGATGCCACCTGTATTTATGTGGCCTTCCAGCAGGGTCCCCTCTGCCTTAATGTGGCCTTACAGCAGGATGCCCTCTGCATTAATGTGGCTTTAAGGCAAGATGCCACCTGTATGTATGTGGCCTTACAGCAGGATGCCCTCTGCCTTAGTGTGGCCTTACAGTAGAATGCCCTCTGCATTAATGTGGCTTTACAGCAAGATGCCACCTGTATTTATGTGGCCTTACAGCAGGGTCCCCTCTGCCTTAATGTGGCCTTTCAGCAGGATGCCCTCTGCATTAATGTGGTCCTACAGCAAGATGTCACCTGTATTAATGTGGCCTTACAGCAAGATGCCACCTGTATTAATCTGGCCTTACAGCAGGATGCCACCTGCATTAATGTGGCCTAGCTACAGTATGCGACCTGCATTAATGTGGTGTAGCAACAGTATGCCACATGTATTAATGTGGCCTAGCAGCAAGATGCCTCCTGTATTAATGTACAGGGATGAAAGATCTCCGCAATTCCACAGATTTCCGGGATTTTTCAATCCCACAGCACCATCAGCGTATACTAATATGTGGCGCAGACTCCCAGCACTATCAGAGTATGCTACAAGGATGAAAGATCTCCGCGATTTCGCGGATTTCCGGGATTTTTCCTGTAGCTATAAGTGTGTACTAATACTTTGCGCCCTTCCTGATATGACCTTAGATGTTGCCAGGATGTAAAACTCCAACAACCAACCAACCAATACGTTATTTCACGCTGCAGCACCATCAGCGTATACTAATATGTGGCGCAAATGCCGCCGCACTAGCAGCGTATACTACTAATGCCTTCAAATGCCGCAGCAGTGTCAGCGTATAACGATATGTGGTGTAAACGCCGCAGCACTAGCAGCGTATACTACTAACACGTGCTTCTAACGCTGCAGCACTATCAGCGTATACCAATATGTGGTGCAAACGCCGCAGCACTAGCAGCATATACTACTAATACATGCTTCAAATGGCGCAGCACTATCAGCGTATACCAATATCTATGAAATCCGACTTCCGGGAATTTTCAGCGATTCCCTGACAATGCTAAGCCTATGGGAGATATCAGCATTTCCGCTTTTTTTCCCGGAGACCACTTTCATCGCTGAATGTAGCCTTGCAGCAGGATGCCACCTACATCAATATAGCCTAGTAGCATGACACCGCCTTCGGTAATATGGCCCAGCAGCAGTATGCTATCTGTCTTTGTGCATCCTCCTCAGCTGAATGCCGCATGTCAATTTTGATCATATCAGTGTCAATGCTTCCCAATATTGGGATAAAGACCTGCCATCGACCGATCCACATCGCAAAACGGGGAAAACTGACCCATTGTAGAACACCCCTTGGTTTGTTCTCACTTATCAACATATATCGACTATTGTGAATCCGACTTTTGATCATTGTTCGCGACTCAGGTCACCCGAGTTGCTAGAATTTAAAATAGAACATCGTGAGTGGAGTTTAAAAATACACGTACCATGTGCAAAACGACCCGACCCCAGGGGGCGTATGCATGAACAAGTTTTTTATCAGCTCCGGTGTTAAGGGCTGCCGCTGGGGTAGCTAACGCCGGTGTTCCAAAATGGGTCACAGGGTATGTACGGGTCCAAAGCGGGGTAGTGTTAGCTAACCTAGCAGTTATTTATAGATTTGGGAAATCCCTCTCAGCCTGTTCCCGCGAGCACCGCTATTTGATAATAGGGCGGTCTGTGGACAAATCACAGGCATGGAAATATATTTCATAGGTGTATTCTTTTGATACACCGCAGTGCCACCAACTATTTTACCCTGTATCGTATGGTTTAATTTGGCCAAATTTCACTTTTTTTGTATGTTATTCTGTTAAATAAAATTGGTCAAATTAACCCAAAAATCGAAGTGATATTAACGCCGCCGCCACCGCATAGGCGGCCATTTGTTTTGCTTACATTCGACAGTATGAATATCGCTGCCGATGTAGCGGCGGCGTTAATATCGGTTCGATTTTGGGGTTAATTTGACCAAATTTCACTTTTTTACTATGTTATTCTGTTAAATATGATAGCATTGAATAGATTTGGGCCCAATCGGTACCTAACACGGCCCTTAAACCTGCTATGGAGTGGTGTTAGCATACCCGACCTTAAACTTTGCATAACACCGCTCCATGCATACTGAGTTTTCGCCGCTAACCTAGAAATCCCATCCAAAACCAGTTTTGGCTCGCTAACACCACCCCATGCATACGCCCCCTGGGGCCGTATGCACCAATCGGAGTTAGGGCCTTAACCGCGGTTTGACTATCTCCACAGGGCTAACTGTGGAAAATCCGTATGCATCAATTGGTGCCAGCGCAAACCGCGGACCGTAGCCTAGGCTAAGCTAAACCATTATCAAATCGGGTTTAACTGCTAGCCGGGGCGGTTAGTGTGCGTGTGTGGGTCTCAATCTATTGAATGCGATCATATTTAACAGAATTACATAGGCAAATCGTGAAATTTCAATAAATTAACCCTAAAATCGAAGCGAGATTAACGGTGATGCCGTAACGGCGGCGATATTAATATTTTCGAATCGACGAGTGTAAAGTAAACAAATCGCCGCCGCTGCAGCGACGTCGATATCCATACAGTCCAACTTCAAACAAACATGGCCGCCGCCGTCGCCGCCGAATCGGCGGCAATATATTAGGCCCAAATCTATTCAATGCTGTCTTATTTAACAGAATTACATACGCAATAAGTGAAATCTTATCAATTTAACCAGAAATCCAAAGCGAAATTCACGCCGCTGCTACATCGGCGGAGATATTAATATTTTCGAATCGAGGGAAATCCCAAATCTATAAATAACTTCACAGTCAACTAACCGCCCCGGCTAAGACATTGGTGCATACAACTCTACTTCTTTCGCGGAGCCCCCCCCTACCCGGAGCTAGCTGACCGGAGTTAGCGCCTAGCTCCGGTTACGACTAGCACAACTTGGTGCATACGGGCCCTGGAGTCCACCTCTTGGCTGGGGGTGTTAGGAGCGATGACGTCACATTTGTGCTGGTCACCCTGTACCTAACAGCTATCAGTACAAGTCCTACATGTTTTTTAATGCTTTTATTTTTAATAACTCAGATCAATTAAATGGAAATATAGCTAAACTATGCAATCATAAAACATTTAAAACCCTATTTTGCTGTAGTTATATCAGTTATTAAACAAAACAAAACAAAAAAAGGCTTTGGATTCAGCCACCATGTTTTCCACCCCGAATGTGTTCGTTTATGCAACCCGAGGTCGTATGGCCTGCGCAGGCGCCAAAAAGTGGCTCGGGTGACCCAAGTTGTTTAATCGAATACGGCCCAAGTGTTTTGCTTCTGAGCTAATATCCGTAATGATATGACATTAGATGTTGCCAGGGCGACAAACTACAACCAAATCATCTTAACTAATCTAGGAAAGTGTTAAGAATATTATTATTAAAAAGGTTCGGGTGGGTTTTTTGGGGGTTTAAATATCTTTCTTGACAGGGCCGTAATGATACCTGAATATGATTGCTAATAATCTCTGCAAACCCTATGCAGTTCATTAGAATACAACATTATTTTTTAGTATACTTGAATTTTGATGTGAAGAAATCTTTTTGAAACTTGGCATCTTGCCAAGCCAGATTGGCGTAAATTCGTGATATATATAGTGAGGTTATTTACTCGGTAGACTCCGCACTGTTGTATTAACGTTGTGTGGAGGGGCCTTGTGGAGGCAGGTGTTGTGGCCACTAAGTGCTATTTGATATTGACGTGCCCCCCGTTTGGTGGAACATTGTCGTAAATCGCCAAATCAAAAGTTACCATCAAATTGTAGGTAATTTCCATCGTTCATGAAGCCGAGCTGCCCTGGTCTTGCGATGTGGCCATAGCCATGTATACACACAGACACACATTAAATACACACGTAACCAGTGTCCACAACAAATCACAGTGGCACATCTGGTTGGCGAAGTTGTAGTAAACCAACCAGAAGGTACCTTGAGAGGGGGCTTTGTAGCAGGCAATGAGTATCCCATCTCAAAACTGTCAGCCGACACGTCCAGGTCTACTCACAGTCACACTCACTGCCCATCTTTCTCTCTATCTCCCTCTCTCTCTATCTCTCTCTATCTCTCTCTCTCTATCTCTCTCTCTTTTTTAAAGATAGGGCAAGGACTGGTTAACTCAGTGTTAGGATAATGTGACTGAGTGGGATATCAGGACATGCTACTGGCAGCCTGGTCTCCCAGTAGAACAGCACTATAAAGTCGCCATGAGTGCGCATTGTCATAAGTCCTTATATGACCTTAGATGTTGCTAGGACGTAAAACTCCAACAATCAAGCGACGCCTGTATCAAAGGAACGTGTGTGTGCCTTAAAATCCCGGAGGGGCACATGGGTCTGTGGCCCTCTCATTATCACTTGTGGATGTATCAGAATCCTCCCCGAACCCCTCGGTCTCTGCTTCACCCCCCCCCCCCCCCCACCCCCACCCTCATTAGACGTCCCCCATCCACAGAATCACAGCTCGCTATGCCTACAAATAAACCCACCATATCGGTTGTGATGTATGGGCGGATGATTACCCTGCTACCAACACACACACACACACACACGCACACGCACACGCACACGCACGCGCACGCACGCACACACACACACACGCCATATCCTCTTAATGATTGCATTAAGCAGCCCGCGGCCAGAGGTATCAACTACCTACACCTTAACCCACACCCCCTAGAAACCCTAGATACAAGTTGTCGTCTGCTGTTGCTAAGTGTCATCTGTTGTAAGAATAATTTCACTAACTTCTGATGAGCGCGTTATTTAATTAACTGTTAATGTCGGCTGTGTTCACCAGAAGGTAGGATAAGTTGTGTGTGTTAACTGTCATCTGCTTGCACTATTGTGGTAGCAGGCGACATTTAGGCAACGCCGGAGAGCTCCTGTTAGCACATAGAACACTCCTGTCTCGTGTTCATCTTAGATCATTTCTTGCGATAGGGTTATATGTCGAAGGGATACTAAGGACACACACACACACAAACGTCGACTCACATACACACCTACACACATACATGTACACGAACACACACAAAGACACACAGACCTACACACAGACACACACACCTACACACATACCTACGCACCAACCCACGGCGTTCTTGCAGGGCGACATTACTTTTTCTATTTTTTTAGAATACTTTTTTCATAACATTTATTTATTCTTCTGAATGTCTTTTTTATGGTGGTTATTTATATTCTATTATTTTTCATTTGCTTACTGGGATGCTCTTTCCTGCCTTCCGATAGCACTGGTGCCATATACAATCATTCCATAAAAATTAATTACGTCTTTTTGCATCTGCAATATAAAATATCTTTAAAATCGAAACATAATACATACTTAAAACAGGCATGTGATTTCTCTGGTTTTAACCGGAATTCCTGGCCGCCGAAACCGGAATTCCATTTTTTGGGTTAAATTCTGGGCTTTTCTTTTATGGCCGCCGAAACACCTGAAACATATTATTTGCATCCCTCTCGCAACTCAGTGGGATGCTGTGTCCCCACGATACCCTTAAACAAACTTCAGTTTTCCCCCCCTGCACCCAATCACATGCCTGTTACAAGATGGAAGGAGTGGTTTCAAACTGGTATTTTCTGCTTTAATCTATTTAATAATAACGATCTGCCCGTTCATGCTGACACATATGTAGAATCATGTCTTTCAACAATACTGGTGTAAAAATATACGGATTTTCGGGCCAGAATTATATATTGGCAGAGAGCATTATTATTCTTGGGCGGCGGAGTGGGGACAAGGTTATATAAACTAAAAGTAATAATATCCCACTCTCATTGGACATGATATAAGCTATGTGAAATATATGTTCATATAAGATGCCTGAGATTAATGAAGAGATGTTCCTATATAAGAGACAGCACATGATTGTTGAAATGTTTCTCTATGCATCCATAAAAGTGCAATTGGAGAAAAGGCCATTTTAACAGAGATCTATTGTAACTGTCTGCAGCTACCTGTCCCTACATGACCACTGGGCCGGCACACCAGCCTAATCTGCATATACACACAGAACCCCACCTGCAGCTGGGTTGAGTGACAGCCTGTCACACACCCAGGCTGAGGGGGGTGCCTGATTGGCTGGCTGTGGGAATGCCCAGTCACCTACACTACCTTGGCCCTCGGACCACACTAGCCTCACTTTGAGATTAATTAATTATTCAAGACACTGCTTCAGACACACTGGAGAGTGATCACTCTACTCCTGGTTCTTGAGTGAGACACACCTACTCTAGAGCAGGACCCCAGACACTCTGTCTGATGCTACCAACATTCATATATCCAAATTGAGCTGTGTACAACAACAGGGGACTCCGGTTCAATGGGCTGTAGGCACTGACTCCTAGATACAAGAGAGGTAATGAGACTCTGTGTGGACAACAGGTAAGGAGTGGAGGTGATAGATCACTAGTAGGTGTACAGGAGTTGATGCCAGATAAAGCACAACTTCTTCATTGTTAACCTGTGTGACTTGTCTTACCTTTCTTCGTTATGAGTTTGTTGATGGGTATGATTAAGGGTTGATTAAGGGAGGCATCACAGGTGATATGAAGGGGGAATAGTGTGTAGTATTATCTGGTGTTCATGACGGCCGAAACCCAGTAATATTATACTGGGATGGACTGTGTCCTATTCCACTTGAAGAATAAAAGGAGAAACACTGAGATAGCTCTGAACCCCGGGGCGCTCCCTGGTTTATTCCACCAAGGTCGGAATAGGACACCTGTCACCAATGCCCAGCCCGGTAGCATGTAAACACTCCCTACTGTGTGGCCGCTAGCAATGGGTCTAACACTCCAGCCTAGGCTATTCCTGCTAGCGTGCTGCCACCTCTTGCTACTTCTTAGCAAACAGGGGTCATGCTACCACCACTGTGTGGTAGTGGAACTCATTATGGACATATGGTTAGAGCGTCCACTTCGTGTGTATGAGGGTGTGGGTTTGATTCCAGGAACAGTCAAAGCAAAGGTTTGATTGGGAGTTTTACGTCCTGGCAACACCTCAGGTAATATAAGGACGGGTCAAAGCAAAGACTTACAAAATTGTGACTTTTCTAGCTTTCCTGGAACTAGGATGAAAGTATTGGTTGGCTCAGTGCCATGATATTTTGACCAAGGGGGATATCGTATCATATCTCAGTTGGGCAACACTATAAAGCCGTCACGAATTATGTATCCGTCCAGATGTGACCAGATGTAGCTGGGACCTAAAACCCCGATCAGTCATAACTAGTGGGTATATTATGATAGGCGGGGTTAGTTAAAAATCTTTTGTATTTGTTCATCTGATTTCCTTTTTGTTTGTTGATCTTTTGCTAGTGTGGAATTATGTCTGACATGTGGAAGATGGGCTCAGTGTATGTATCCGCTGAATGTTCACATCATGTATGAAAGCCTTGGGTGATGCTACAAACAGAGACAACTGCAGTCTCAGACACTGTACGGGTCACTGCACACCGATGTGACCAACCATTGGCAATGGCCTGTACGATCATCATTTAACAATTTTATATTCTTCTTCTCCTCCTCCTCCTCCTCCTTCCGCTTCTTCTTCTTCTTCTTCTTCTTCTTCTTCTTCTTCGTCTTCTTCTACCGGACGCGGTGGCCGAATCGGTAGAGAGCAGGCTTCCCGTGCGGAAGGTTGGGAGTTCTAATCTCAGCCGAGTCAAACCAATGATTTATAAAATTGATATTTGTCGCTACCTATCCAGGCACTCAACATTAATAGGATAGGACAAGGACTGGTTAGCACAGTATCAGGATAATGTGACTGTTTGGGATATCAGGTAATGGTGCCAGTGGTCTGGTCTCCCAGTGAGGCAGCACTATAAAGTCACCATGACTGCACTGCCACAAGTCCTGATATGACCTTAGATGTTGCGATTGCGTAAAACAACAAACCAACATCTGCTCCTCTCTCCTCCCTCTCCCCCTTCATCTTCTCATCCTTCGCATCGCCCTATCCTCGTCCTCTTCCTCTTCCTCTTCCTCTTCAACCTCCTCCTAACTCTCCTCCTCTTCCTTTTCCTTCGTCGTCTTGTTCTCCTTCACATGCTCCTTCATCGTCATCGTCGTCGTCATGCACTCATTTGAATAAATTCGAGAAAATGAGATTAAATACGAAACAGTAATGTCCTTCATCCAAAACCTGCGCAATATGAAAAGACAATGTGCTCATAGAAGGAAATGCAACACAATACGAAAAGGCAATTATCTCATAGAAGAAAATGCAACAAAATTTGCCAAGTCAATTATCTCATAGAAGAAAATGTAATACAATATAACAAGAAAATTATCTCAAAAGGAAATGTACCAAAATATGAAATGGCAATGTGCTCGTAGAAGAAAATGGAAGAAAATATGAAAGGGCAATTTTTCCTTAGAGGAAAAGAAAAGCGCAAGACCCTGTCGCGGGCGCCCTCGTAGAAGCGGTGACTGGCGAACTGCTGAGGGACCCGCTGCCCTGCCACCACCAGCCTGATGGAGGAGCCAGCCTCCCCACCACAGATCAGGTGCCGGGATCAATCAAACACCACTTGTCTCAACCACAAAGGCCCCACCATCCCATTGTCCGCCTGAGCACCCCTCCACCCCACTCTCCACCCCACTCTCCACCCTCCACCCCACTCTCCTCCCACACCCTCCACCCCACTCCACCCTCCACCCTCCACTTTCCTCCCCCACCACACACCCGCCACTCCACTCCACCACACACCCTCCACCCTCCACCCCACTCTCTCCACTCTCCACCATCCACCCGCCACCACATCCCTAAAGAAGAGGGAGGCGGACAGGTAGGGGTGGATGAGGAGGTGAGGGGGAAGAGGGTGGCTGATATGTAACATTGACAGGACACCGGTAATTTCTATGAACAAAAAACCCCACATAAAGATTAAAATGAAAGAAACTAGTAAATATAAACCGCTAATAACATGTACAAATTCATCGCCTTTGACTTCTTCTTCTTCTCTTCCTCCTCCCCCTTCTTGTCCTCCTCCTCCTCCTCCTCACACCTCTCATTACTCTTATCTTTTTCTTCTTTTCGTATTCTTCAACCTTTTCTTCATCTCCTGGTTGTTCATGTTCTTGTTTTTCTTCGTCTTCTCCGTCCTCCCCCCCCCCCCCAATTTGCTTTGTATTCATCTCATTACTCTTCATCTTCTTCTCCAGACTCTCTCACTGGTTCTATTTCTTCGTTTTGTAATAGTTATATCTTCCCCTTTTTCATCCTTTCCCTGTTCGCCTTTTTCGTCCTTTCCCCCTTTTTCGTCCTTTCCCACTTCTTCCCCTTTTTTCGTCCTTTCCCTCTTCTTCCCCTTTTTCGTCCTTTCCCTCTTCTTCCCCTTTTTCGCCCTTTCCCCCTTCTTCCCCTTTTTCGTCCTTTCCCTCTTCCCCTTTTTTCGTCCTTCCCTCTTCTTCCCCTTTTTCGTCCTTTCCCGCTTCTCCCCCTTCCTCGTCTCATTTCCCTCCTATCCTATTTTATTTTCGTTTTTTTCCTCTACATTTATACATTTGTTTCCATCCGTTTCAAAGTGTTTAACTCATTTCCTTTCCTCATATTAAAGGGACTGTATTTTCACGCATTGTTTTTAAGACTGATATGGCTCGACACAGTGTGAGGTCTGACCATTTATTAGTAGTGTAACCCCTTGACCCCCCCCCCCCCCCCCCCCGGCCCCACCACCACCACTCCCCCCGCACACCCCTGAGGTCAATTCCTTCTCTTGCCCATCTATTACCGAAGCCCCAGGTATATTTACCAATAAACTCACCTACTAAAGACCTTTGTATGGTTCAGCAGTCAGGTTAGATTCTCATCGAAAATATTCATGTTTCAATATAATATGAAACCTTAAACCCCTGGGTTAAATTTGTTTCTTTTGGCATCATTTTGTTTGGTGATAGAGTAGTGTGTGTGTGAGGGGAGGGGATACTGGGGTTTGGATTGGCTCGGTGATCTGTAGATGAAAGGGGTCCCGAGGGCGGTGAGGGGAGCCGCTCAATTAAAACAATATCACGGGTAATTAACCACCCACCCCTGCGCACCACGTCACCATGACAACTAATAGCCCGTGTGGTGCGACCGATGGTGTGGTGGCGGGAGGTGCGGGGAGGGGAGGGAGAGGGGGAGGAGGAGGGGGTAGCATGGCAGTGCAAGGTGGGTGGTTGTGGTGGAGGAATACTGAGGTGGGGGAATGTTGGTTGGTTGTGGGCGTTTTACGTCCTGACAACATCTAAGGTCATATCAGGACGGGTACCAACTTGTGACATTGCACACTTATGGCGACTTTATAGTGCTGCCCGACTGGGAAATCCAGCCACCAGCACCATGACCCGATATCCACAGTATGCTGACACTGAGCTAACCAGTCCGAGAGCCTGGCTAAGAAGTGACAGGTATACATTTTATAAGTCATTGGTTTGACTTGACCGGGAACCGAACTCCCGATCTCCCACACGTGAGGTCCGCGCTCTACCGATTCTGCCACCGCGCCCGGTGGTGGGGGAATGTGTTAGGGTGTATGTGTGCGCTGGTCGGGAGGGGGGGGGGGGGTGGAGGGGTTGTTCGGGAGAGTTGTTGGTGTGGGTCGAGGTGGGGGTGAGGTGATTGGTGGCAAAGTTGGACTGGAAGGGCAGTAGGGTGATAGATAATGAAAGAGTGGACCGCAGGCGGGGATCCAGCGAGCAACAGCGCCCCCTGTCGTGTAACTACGGAACTACCCTTTATGCATGCTAATGAAGTCCAACTTTTAAACATGTAGCTCTATCTATATGTGGGTGTGATTTTCGGATATGCTGTTAATATATCATCACATCCAGTCATTTCTGATGATGAGTCCGTCTGTCAGCCTCACCAGGGCCGTGTGTGGGCGTAGGGGTGCATGTCTGCATATCTGTCTATCTATTCTGTTTCTGTCTGCATTTGGATTGGTTGTTGGAGTTTTACATCCTGGCAACATATAAGGTCATATCAGGATTGGTACTGACTTGTGACAACTTTATAGTCCTGCCCCACTGGGAAATCAGGCTGCCAGCACCATGACCCATTATCCTACTCAGTCATATTATCCTGACACTGAGCTAACCAGTCCTTGCCCTATCCCATTAAAGACGAGCCCCAGGCTAGGAAGCGACAAGTATCAATTTTATAACTCATTGGTTTGACTCAACCAGGAACCGAAGTCCTGATTTCTTGCCCGCGCTCTACCGATTCGGCCACCATGCACGGTGCTTTCATCGGACAATGCAGCTATGCATACACATATAGTACATATACATATACATGTACATATATATATATTTACATACATATATATATATAATATATATAATGTAGTCTATACTTTATTATGTGGATATAAATAATGGCTGCCCCTTAATGTTTCTCTCTAACCACCTTAACTTCCATGTTATTCACTGGGTAGCGGGCATTCTCTCCTCCCCGCCTCCTTTACACCGTGAGCCAACTATCACTCTGCTCACTTTCAAAATATATAGTTATTTTACCTCGGTAAACAGCCTCAGGCTAGCCTCAGGCTAGGGAGAGGTAAGCACGTCCGGTACCAGCAATTAGCATATACAACTCACGACTGGATAACATGTCGTTGGGTTGCTCCGGCAAAATTAGTCTACATACAAGCAAATACGCAGTAAGTATAATAAAAACTGTGGTTAGCTTAATTATGATGCATTAGAGCATCTATGGAAATTTTAGACTTTCGTTGGTCCAATTTGGACGAGTTATTTGGTTATAAACAACCAAGGATAGAACACTCGAGTGGGTTTCTCGAAGGAACCAAACCGGTCATTAGCGGTTATGTCAACACCCGGGTCACCGTGTGACTATGGGTAGAGATGTGGGTTTCGCCCTATCTCATGTGGAAATTCTCTCGTACTCTAATAGAGAGTAATGTTGGAGATGCTCCTGGGTTTCTTTTATAGACTCCCCTAGACAAAACTTTTTCAGGCGTTTCTCCGAGTTTCGTAGCATTTTCTCCAACTTGTTGACGTAGTAGTCACAGGTGGGAGAAGTGTGCGGAACAGAGGGATGGGCGGGCCGATACACTGGTCCCGACCCCGCGTAAGGTTTGGGCTTGACCCACAACCCACGCACAAATTTAGCTTATTACGCCTGTGTTATAACGGTATAAACACGTTCTCTAACACCAATAGATGTCCAAATGAGTTTGAAACAACCATATTGTGACATATATATATACCGGGACTGACCAAAAATGTTTGTTTCAGCTCCCGATGGCCACGAAGCGGAGTAAGCGCGGTGCAGCAGCAGCCGAGGGGCGTGTTCCGAGTGGAGTGGACGAGGAGTACGACTCCTCACCTGTGTTGTCGGCAGGGCCGTCGACACAGCCCCGGGCGCATATCCTCTCCGACCCGGACGAGGACGCAGTGCCTGATGTGCCTGCGCCTCCAGATTGGGAGGCTCGCTTTGCACGGTTGGAAAGCCACATCTTGACTTCCAAATCGCCCGTGTCTTCCGAGGATTCGTATGAGGATTTCTTGGACACAGACTCAGCGGTGGAGCTTAAGGCTCCTCCTCCTCCTTCTCCTAAACGGAGGAAGAAGAAGAAACAGGTGATTTCTTCGGGTGATGAATTCACCAAGGAGCGGGCAGAGACTGGTTTTCGCAAAAAGCGGAAGACTAAGTCCAAAAAGAAGAAGAGGAAGAGGAAATATTCTTCTTCTGATTCGTCCACTGAGTCTACTTCTACGGAATCAGACTCAGACACCATATATGAAGGGGTCTATGCGGACATTGGCACTAAAGTGGCTAAGAAGGTGGAGAAGCCAAAGGCTAAGCGGGTTAAAACCACTACGCTTATGCGCGAGACCGTGAATGGTCATTTTCGCACGTTCAAACCGGCGGAGGTTATCTCCAAGTTAGGAGATGAGTTAACAGGCATAAAGGGTGTTCCCAACTCCATCATTAAAGAAATGGATCGGGATGTCAATATGACGGATGACCGTAAGAAGTTTGAGGATGTGTTGCACACAGTGCATAAGGCAGTGTTGGCTACCCTAACAGCTATTGTTCCTGTGGCTAATAGGATGCAGAGTGAAAATAAGTTCTCGTCTTTGGCTAAGACAATGGACAAAGGCATTGCAGTACTAGCGGCGGCAGGTAATTACCTGTCGTTTCGAAGATATGAAAATGTCTTCAAGTCAGTTTGCACAGATGCTGGCAAAGAAGTGGCTCGCTCTAAGAAGGTTACCGATAATGAGGGGAAGGAGTTTACGCTCTATCTTGCTCCAGAGCCGATTAAAGGGAAACCTTTAGATAATACCAAGATGTTTGGCGGTCAACTACAATACCTCTATAAAGAGGTAGAGACTGCAGCCAAGAGTGGCAAAAACATGGATGGCAAGAAGAAACAGGAAGTTCCTCGTTTCAAAAAGTCACGAGGGGATTTTCGTCCACGACGGTTCACCAGAGGAACCAGACCGAGTTCAAACTTCGGTCAAGGGTTTCGGGGCCGGGGCGCTCGCCCAGGCTGGACCGACAACACCGCACGGCCAATAGGCCGAGGGTTCAACTCGTCGAGACCTTTCCCCAGGGGCGGGTCCAAGTAGAGGTCCAAACACAAACTTTACAAGTCCCTGCAGCCTCTAAAAACACACAAACTGTAAGCAACTTTGTGGCTGGTAATATTAGTAATCATATTTCTGAGTGGCACAAAATTACTAGTGACCAAGAAATTTTAAAAATAGTTAGGGGTGTTCACATTCCCTTTACACAAATTCCTGTACAAAGTATAATACCTTTTCCATATAACATTCAACCAGTTGAACGAGACGCACTAACTAAACAGGTACATAAATTCTTTGAGAAAGGAATTATACAAAAAGTGACACACTGTTCAGGACAGTTTATTTCAA
The DNA here is from genome assembly GCA_030323885.1 of Branchipolynoe longqiensis. Classification (NCBI taxonomy): domain Eukaryota; kingdom Metazoa; phylum Annelida; class Polychaeta; order Phyllodocida; family Polynoidae; genus Branchipolynoe; species Branchipolynoe longqiensis. Next base: position 61,877,863 of record CM059196.1, read on the forward strand.
ACATTTTCTCGAGACCGAAGCCTAATGGTGATGTTCGAATGATCCTGGATTTAACAATCCTTAATAAAAGGGTGGAATATCGACATTTTAAAATGTTCTCTCTAGATACGGCACGAGATCTGATTACACCAGATGCGTGGATGGCTAGTGTTGATTTACAGGATGCATATTATACGCTTCCCATAATGGAACAATACCGAAAATTTCTTCGATTTATTTGGGATAACCAACTCTATGAGTTTACCTGCATGCCGAATGGCTTAGCTTGTGCGCCACGTTTATTTACTAAATTGCTTAAACCTGTTTTCTCGGTAATGGCGAGGAAGGGTCACATAATGTTTCCATACATAGATGATTCTTTTATTATAGCATCAACACAAATTGGTTGTGTGAATGCAGTTTTGGATTTATGTGCATTACTCACTAAATTGGGGTTTTATGTACATCAACAAAAGTCAGTGTTTAAACCAACAAAACAACTCAAATGTTTAGGGTTTATTCTGGATACACAGTCCCTTACAGTGTCGATAACAGAACAAAAACTAATTAAGTTTATGACTACAGCGACTCAGCTTATTAAGTTATCAAAGCCAAAAATTAGACAGGTTGCTGTTCTTATTGGCATAATGACATCATATGCACCTGCTGTGTTATATGGGAAGGCCCATATTAAGTCGCTAGAAATAGATAAAAATTTAGCGTTAACACGAACTAAAGGCAATTTTGAGCGAAAGATGTTTATTTCGCAAGAAGGGTTACAGGATATTGGATGGTGGATGCAACATATAGCAAGTTCACCAAATCCAATCCGCATGGCGGAACCTAATACAGTAATTACTACTGATGCTTCGTTAGAAGGTTGGGGAGCTCATCGAGATGGGGTCACAACAGGAGGTAGATGGCTTGATGATGAAAAATCAGACTATATTAATGCACTAGAATTGCGTGCTATTTATCTGGGCTTACGTAGTTTAGTAAAGATAAATAAATCACAGGTTAGAATACTAACTGATAATACTACTGCCATGGCATATATTCGTAACATGGGTGGAACCAAATCAAAGTCTTGCAATCAGTTATCTAAACTGATTTGGAACTGGGCACAGGCTCAACAAGTCTGGCTGACTGTAGCGCATATTCCAGGGTCACAAAATACACTTGCAGATTATAAAAGTAGAAATTTCCATGACCATTTAGAGTGGTCTCTCTCTACACCTTTGTTTAACTTCGTTTGTGAAAAATGGGGTACACCTGAAGTTGACTTATTTGCATCACGAAATAATAACAAGTTACCCTGTTATGTTTCTTGGCATCCTGAACCGGATGCTTGGAAAGTAGATGCGTTTGCTATTACCTGGGAAAATAATTATTTTTATATTTTCCCACCATTTAGCATTATCAGCCGAGTAGTGAGAAAAATCGGCTTGGAAGGGACACATGCGATACTGGTGGTGCCCGATTGGGACACGCAACCTTGGCTGCCAGCAGTTTCACAACTGGCAAAAGATCGTATACGATTCCCAAGAAAACTCGGGAATCTGACGCACCACGGACCGCTAGTGGTTCACGGCGACGTGTCAACGACGCCCCTATTGGCATTCCTTTTCTAAGGAAGCAGCTACAGCAATTTGGATTGGACAGAATTACTGAGGATAGGATAGTATCGGATGCCTGGAGGCCAGGAACTGTCAAAATGTATACAACCTATTTAAAGAAATGGGGTGTACATTGTTTGTTAATGAAAGTTAAGCCAACAAATCCAAAGATTTCACAAGTAGCTCGGTTTCTTCGTTCTCTAGAGGATGAAGGACTTTCCTTTGGATCGATTAATGCGGCGAGGTGTGCGTTATCAATTATATTACCTAGAATTGATGGCGAAACAGTTGGAAAACATTATGTTATTTGTTATTTACTTCGTTCAATTTATCAAAGGAATCCTCCAAAACCAAAGTATAGTCGGTTTTGGGATGTTTCTATAGTATTTAAGTTGTTTCAGGCTTGGCCTCACAACTCGTGGTTAGATATAAAACAGTTAGGTTTTAAGGTCGCGGTCCTGTTATTGTTAGTAACCGGACACAGAGGACAGACGATTGTTGCTTTATCCTTAACTGGATTAGAAATAGACAAGCAACAAGCTACGTTTGATTTAGAAAAATTGCTTAAATCGAACACGTTAGGTGACCCTTTATCAACGGTTCACTTAGACTGTTTTCCGAATGATCGGAAATTATGTGTTGTGTCGGCCATACGGGCTTATATATACAAGACAAAGGATTTACGTGCATCACAACAACTATTAGTGAGCTTTATAAAGCCACATAAGGCGATTTCACGAGACACACTTGCCAGATGGACAATTACGGTGTTGAAATTGGCTGGAGTGGATACGAGTAAATACTCTTCCCACTCAACTAGAGGAGCCATGGTCTCCAAGGCACGGGTGCTTGGTATTTCTGTGAAAAGAATACTAGCGCATGCAGGCTGGAAGACGGCTAAGTCGTTTGCAAAACATTATAATAAACGACTAGAAAAGCCTACCGGCGTTGCAAAGCGTCTTCTCGCCAACTAACAAGAATAGGTGAGAACAAAAATTTAGAATGTTATAATAATAAGAAAGAATGATATTAAGGATAAAAATGAATTATGTAAAGGTCTCCCTAGCCTGAGGCTAGCCTGAGGCTGTTTACCGAGGTAAAATAGTATAGTTATACGAGTCTTACCTTGGTACAGATGATGGATAACTGTTGTTTTACCGAGGTATAAGCCTCGGATAGATGTGGGCTAGGGCCCTCCCGCCACACCCTGCCACATCTATTCCGTTGGTGTACCTTTTCGGTAAAGTAATAGTATCCATTGTTTGAAAGTCATTTTTATCCTCAATAAGTAGGTTAAGATTGCTGGTACCGGACGTGCTTACCTCTCCCTAGCCCACATCTATCCGAGGCTTATACCTCGGTAAAACAACAGTTATCCATCATCTGTACCAAGGTAAGACTCGTATAACTATACTATATATAGATGTGTGTGTGTGTGTGTAATTTATTCATATGACTAATTCTCTTCTCAGCCCCAATGTGCTGCATTGTCCTCCAGTCGCTTACATTGCAGGTTTATATATTATTTACACACAGTTAACAATAAGCCTTATTGGTCTCTATAATAATTTAATGTAATTAGTGTAGGATTCAATAATGAGCTCGACTACCACAGTCAGTAATGAGCCTCACTACCACACGGTGGCGGTTTTGACTATGCTGACCCTTTTTGGTAAGAAGTACTTGCAAGTGGCCGCATGCTAGTAGGGATGGTCCCTAGGGTGGACCACTCCAGCCATTTGCTAGTTCGTGGCCGCCCTCTACCGGAGGTTATGTGTTACCCGGCTAGGCAGTAAAAGGTCACTTCTGTTCTAATCTAGAGGGAATAAACCGAAGATTTGAAGCAAATGTGGTGTGTTGTTACCTGCATTCAATGCCCCCTTAGAAGGAGTAGAACCTGGTCCATCGTAGTAAAAAACGGATATATTTAGAATATATATATATCTGTGTGTGTGTGTGTGTGTATATGAGACTGTCTCAAAAGGTGCTAAGCAATATGGGACAAAACTTTGTCCATAATAACGATCAACACACTATCTACTTATGCATTTGCTCAGGATAAACTGATTTGTTTTTTACATGGTGTTTCATAATCCCAATAGAATACAGGGCATTCACAGCCCAGGAAGGGCATTCACAGCCCAGGAAGATGAAGCTTTTCCAGTCCAAGTCAATTAGCATATTCTGAACAACTCAAGACACACACTCGCTTCCTATTGGGTATCTAAGTCAGTTTAGATCCCTCCATCTTTATATGCTGTTTGTTATTTTTATATATATATATATATATATATATATATATATATGGTTAAGAAAATTCGTGTTTAATATGACCTAAAGATCCAGTAACTTGAACTGGAAAATGCTTAGAACTGCTGCAAATAGCTATGAGGTGTTTTTGATGCATTTCTTGATTAATCGGTGTAAATTTCTATCTCAGACTCTTTGCCTTCCTCATTCCACTGCGCCATGCCTTATCCTAATATGTAATATTGGCAAACACAAGGCTAGGTAGTGACAAGTAACAGTTATTAAGTCATTGGTTTGACTCAGCTAAGGTTCGATCCCAAGCGTTCGAGTTCCACTACTAACTGGGTATTCATCATTACATTAGCTGCAGTACATACAAATAACTATGTGTTTAGAAATAGTATGCTCCTTATTGACTATAAACCATGATTCTGCATAATTTAAATTCCAATAGCCAAGACCAGTAGAGCCAGTGATTGACAGGTCAGTCACCATAGCAACTGTCTACTGTGTGCATAAACAGTCGGTACATGGCCATAAACCACATGGTGACACTCAATAAGTATCTTGATTTGTGGGCACGGGAGAAGGCCGTAGACATCAACATTGGAGGCAGCACCACGTGACCTTCTGATGTAGGACACATGCACCACATAAGGGTGGCGGAGGGTCTCGGTTTTATTTGGCAACCAACCGACTGGTTCGTCCTTCCACTGTGACTCCAGCCTTTAATTAGGCCCTACGTGAATAAAGTGGTATCGGTCATATTGCTGCTTCCTTTAATTAAACACTACGGAATTTGCAGTTCCAAAATCTACTAACTGTGTGTGGTCATATTCTCTCAATTAAGTCTTATCCTAGACTTGCGTTAAAATAAAGTTGGATTGGTCCCTGTACAGTGCCTATAGTGAAGGATAGTGCTTGGAGGGACAGTAACCCCAATTCCCACCATGTAGGCTGTCACTGAGACTTGGCATGCTGGGTCACAGCTTCAGTATTTCTTGGAGGACCAGCGAAACTCGGAATACACGTATTGGAGAGACTCTGAGAATCCTCATTTTGATGGTTTAAAGTCACCACTTATATTAATAGCGTGACTCTAACGGCATTGCTCCTATTTGTATTTACTTTCACACCCATATGCGCAGAACTTACCAACTAGAAGAAGCCCCCTTAACTAGTCGTTGGTCAGGTGGTCTGATGACTGGTTCATCAAGGTTGAATGAGAATGTAGGCTTAGTAGAGTGGCTGGTGTGATGGTGAAGGAGCAGGAGACCTGCGGAGAGACAGACGAGGATATAATAGACTGTAGCTGTTATTGCTTACTTTGACACTTGGGTTCTCTCCTGTTGAGTGGTACTACATGCATATTTCTGTATGCCTAGTCATATACTATTGATCTAGTTGGTGGCGGAGTGAATGCAAAGGGACCTCATCCTTTGGTTTTCGCTCATTTTGTGTGTTTGTTATTTGGGGTCACATTCGTTTATTAAGCAGGGGAAATTTCTATATCACGGACAATTGGTCTTCCTCATTTCACTGCTCCCTGCCCTCTCCTAGTACAGTATAACCCCGTTAAACCAAGCTCGTTTAAACCAAACGATCGGTTAATCCAAAATTATTTCGGCGTCCCGGCAAAATACTACCATTTATCATATACAAAAGTTTGTTAAACCAAAGTCGGATAATCCAAATTAACGGTTGATCCAAACAAAATTGTCGGATTCCAGGCAACTTCCGGTTCGGTTAAACCAAACCTTGATGTGGTTATAACGTTAGAGTAAACTTTTTTATATGATAAATGGTAGTATTTTGCCGGCCCATCGAAAAGGTTTGGATTAACTGATTGTTTGGTTTAACCGGGCTTGGTTTAATGGGGTTATACCGTATATTCATAAAAAAAACAATAATCAAACTGTTCATATACATTGTATATTACATGTGAAATACACGCTTACTCAAAGTCAAAGTCAAAGCAGAAGCTCGGTTAAACCAATGATGGGTTAATCCAAACACATTTCTAGGGTCCCTTCAAGTTTGGTTTAACAGGGTTATACTGTAATGCCAACACCAGGCTAGGTGTTGACAGGTATACATTTTAAAGTCATTCCTTGTACTCAGCCAGGGTTTGGAAACAGTGGTTTGAATCCCATGACCTGCTACATAGGAAGTGGGTGCACAACTCATTCGGCCATCCTATTATTAAAAATCGCTTGGGTCACAGCTTCAGATTACATGACGGAAGTTGGGGTTCATGCCCCTCCAGTTCCTATCCTGCATTATTGGCCCGACACGTAAATGTACTTTGCACAGATGACTTTGCAACCCGTTTTCCCCTTTCTCCACGACCTTGTGGGGCTTGCCGAACTACAGGCCGGTCCATTCCCTGAGATTTTCCCAACTTTTCCTTTGTCCGCCTTGTTTTCTCCCCCCCCCCACCCTTGGCTGTGCCTTGCAATGTGGTTCTGGCGAGACCTAATGAATGGGAAACATGACCATACAACTGCAGTTTTTTTTCTCTTTAAGATTGTCAGGATATCTTTGTGTGGTCCAATTCAGGGGGGCACCCAGGAATTGGCTATGGATCGAAACTACCCCTATTTTAGGGTAATTTTTTTCACATGGGTTGGTGGAACAACACCCATTTTAGGGCAATATTTTACATGGTTTTCTGGTGCAACAACCCACATTTTGGTGGAATTTTTCACATAATCTTAAAATCTAGTGCTCCTTAATAAATTTAATGCAAGAATTTAGGTCTATATGATTCATGAAATTATATTTTGTTTAAAAATACTCTTTTTTGGGGGGAGGGGGGTGGGGGAGTTCCGGGCAACCAGGAAACCCTCCTGGGTACGCCCCTGCAATTGCCTGCTGGACCTTGGCACTGACTTCCTCATTGGCGACATGGTCTTTGTACGAGATACGTAGGATCATACGGTAGCACATCATTTCCGTGGTTTGTATTTTTCTTTTTAGCAATGACAGCAATCTGCCATTCAAGCATTTTGTGCACAGTTGATAGTTGATGTTGGGTGCGGTTTGAGAAGGTTCTGGGTGTTGGTTCGAAAGGCACTGACTGGCTTGCTGATATTGGACAGCCATCGACAGTGTACACATCTCAGTGGTGTAAGAAACACGCGCGGTGCATGATGGGACCCGATCTAGTTGCACAGCCGGATTCAGGCGAATACAGAAGGAGCCTACCCGGGGAGAGCGATACGTGGGGACCCTGTAACTAAAACCTTGCCTACATGTCGAGCTGTTTAACTAACTCATACAAGAATATAGCAGTGCGTTGGAAATGAAGGTTCTATATGGGGATGGCTGAATTAGTAGAATGATTGGTTGATTGATTGATTGATTGATTGGTGGTTATTTGTCGACGTCGACACCAAAGGCCATGTTCTTGATGAAAAGTGAATAGAATTTATTCCAGCAATCTATTCTGTTTGTTATTAGTTTTTTTTTTCAAATGTATCCGAAGTAAAATACTAATATAAAAAACTTGCATGCAATTCTAAAATGGTGAAATGTGTCAAAAGACGAGCAAGTTTATGTCAGAAGACAAAGGTCAAATTTTTATAAGTTTCAATATAGTGCTGACGATTGCTGTGTAGTGCTTATTTCATGGGTTCGATTCTCAGCTGAGTAACGCCAAACTCGTTGAAATCGTATACTTGTTGCTACCAAGCCTTGCACTTAGCATTAGTAGAATACCATAAGCAGCATATTGGGGACCAGACTGGTTGACCGAATCGGTAGGAGCGCTGGCTGACTTCTATTGTGGGAGATCATGAGGGTTGAACTTGTCGCTGCTAAGCCTAGTGATGGGCATTAATAGGATAGAGCAAGGACTGCTTTGCTCAGTATCAGAATAATGTGACTGAGTGGGAAATCTGGTCATGCTGCCGGCGGCCTGGTCTTCCAATGGAGCATCACTATAAAGTTGCCAGGAATGTGCACTGTCACAAGTCTTGATATATCCTTAGATATTTCTAGGACATAAACGTTCCAACAAACAATAACATATGCATGTTAGGCCTATTACTTATTACAATGGTGAACTTGTTCAGATTTTAGATATAACAGTTATTGTTCCAGAAATCGGTCTTGATGATTTTGTTCGCTTTATAAAACTCTCGGAAAGGCCAGCAATTTCAAATGTCAAAAGGTGTACGCATAAAGCAACCCGATATATAAACATCGAACTGAGATATATATACCCTATAACAAGCTCAATGTCACAGCTCTATATACAAACAAATATAACCGACCACGAAAGACTACACGCCTCAAAGCCTCACTTAAAGCTGCACAGTCCATTGAAATGATCAAATTTTCGGAACTAAGATACTTAGATAGATGTATCGTACATTAGCAACTTAGTTTGTTGCTGCACAGAATAGAATAAATACTAAATGACTTTAATAGAACTTGTTCCTACTGAAACCTATGGTCTCTAGCCTTTCAGTGTGCATACCAAAATTAATTTGGCATGTTTTAAATTTTACTTCAAGTATCTCATAAGTTATCCATTTGAAACAAAAGTTACTTGAATGTAAAGTAGGCGAGGTTATAGCGATCAACCTGTTATATGTATCTGAAGGCCCGGTCACATACACGTTAGTGGACATGGTTGAATGTAGTGGACGCTAATGTAGGTGAACGTAGTTGAGCATAGCTAAACGTAGTTGAACGTACCGGCATCCATATTTCTCTGTCATGCTAACTTGGTAATAACGTGGGTGGGCTGTGAGTTCCGATTTAATCTTTAGACATGTTCAAAAGAGCGCTACATTGGAAGCTAATGTACTTTGGCAAAGTCTCCGTACTCTCAATGTACTCTAGCATACTTCAGCGTACTTGGACGTAGTTGAACATAGTTGACCATAGTGGAGGCTAACGTACGTTGAACGTAGTTGAATGTAGTTGAACATAGTTAAAAGAGTTAAAATCAGTTGCTGAGTGTGTATCTCAGTAAGAGTTGACCCTACATTGGTGTGGATGGAGATCCATTGTGTGGCGCGTAGTCAGATTACAAATGTGCACCACTCTGACAGGCGTTTCACCAACAAGCAGCAAACTCTTAACCAGGGAACTCCAGTAAGATTCGCGGGAATGCAAGTTAATGCTGGTGTTCATTAGAAGTTCTTTCTGTCTACTGAGCATCTCTGGATATTATTGTTGGAATTATTATTGTTTATTATTACTTTTATTATTATCATCATAATCATCATTATCATTATAACATTATTGTTACTATTATAACATTAGTATTATTGTTTAAATATGATTTCGTACACTTGTACACTTTGAAAACAGTACGTATCATATATACCGTCACTGCTGGAATGGCCTCGTAAATAATGTTTTTTCTTTTCTTTTCGTTCCAACCCTCCAACCTCCACTCTTCCCCATATGCACATTGCTGAATCTCCACAGGCCGGTGTTCCATGTAAAGTCCACATACCGTGTTAATACCACTGCCCCTAGCGGGTATTTAATGTGTGTGGTGCTTGCGGAATGGGAGCCCTTATGCTACAGATGCACATTACAAATATTAAATAAATTATATTAATACATTAATTATCTAAATTATATAATTTATATAAACTATATAATTTATATAAATGATATAATATGGAGGCATGTGTTGGAAATCTAGCTGTTAGTTACTTGTTGTCATCAGTGGGCGGTTTGGTGGTGGAAATTGTCTTATCACTGAACATTTATTAAATCAGTCATAGTTCACTTCTAGCCCATTCAACCGACAAACTCAGAACGCTACTTGTTGATTCATTCTTGTATTAAATCTGGTCGCTTCATTTTTCACTTGTTATTCTCGCGTATATCAGATCAAAATGGCAATATGAATGGGACTAGCATCCAAACAATAAGTTGCATAGCGTTGCCCAATGTATTGAAGAACATCCACAGCATCATGGCGGGTATCAACAGGATCAAGCAGTCATCACTCAATGCTGCATTGGCCACTCTTGGCTGGTTCATGTTTACAGATGTGAATATTCATTATATATTTATGAAATAGGCACTTTAATGAAATATCAACATTATTGGGTGTAGAACTGCTTAAAAGAATAGCTATACGATGCATAAAAGAATAGCCATACGATGCATAAAAGAATAGCCATACGATGCTTAAAAGAATAGCCATACGATGCATAAAAGAATAGCCATACGATGCATAAAAGAATAGCCATATGATGCTTAAAAGAATAGCCATACGATGCATAAAAGAATAGCCATACGATGCATAAAAGAATAGCCATATGATGCTTTGCCCAGTGTTAATGGGAGGATCAATCTCTCCCTACTGAGTTGAAGGTGAAATATACATGTTTGTGACGCGAGGCATGGAAAGTATCGGTGGAATTATATTTGATAAAGTTTAGGTAAATGGCTTCAATTGACTATTATTCAAATGAGGCTTGAGATGCTTATTTAGCGGATTTTACCGTACTATTATCCCATGAACTACCAACATGGGAAGCGAACGCTCAACTTAATCAGCTTTTCTAAGACACTCTTATATAATCAGTGATCTGTGAGCAATGTTATTTCATAGTGTAACCCGACCAAGTTGTTTGAGTCTTCTCCGGCCTGCATATTTATAACATCTAAGAACAGGCATTAGGTCTGAATGTCCCTAAGAGTTACAGCTTGACTACAATAGCCACTGATCTTTTGATGGGGCCATAAATAACTCCAGTTGCTTCAAGATATACAAACTAACAGTAACACTAGTCATTTTGTTGGTGGTAATTATCAATAAGTAAAGTTATGTTGGTCATGTTACTGCCCCTTTAAGGTCGTCAATTGAAATCCAGGAAATCACTGAATAACGTATTGACTCAGCTGATTGGATGGCTGGGTTCAGGCGATATTGGGGTCAATTCATGGCCGAGTCAAACTAAAGCTTTGCAAATTTGATAGTTAAATTGTGATTGGTGTTCGGTAATACTGGGGAAATAAGGCAATGACTGGTTGTAGAGGGATATCAGATCATGTTGCCAGCGGCATGGTATCCCACTTTGGAGGCACTATTATATCCCAGTATGGCAGCACTATAAAGTCGCCTTGAGTGTGCACTGTCACAAGTCGGTACTCGTCCTGATATGACATTAGATGTTGCCAGGACGTAAAGCTCCAACAACTGACCAACATCCAGTAACAAGTCGGTGCCGTGTTGATATAACCTTAGATGTTGCTAGGATGCAAAGCCCCAATCACCCACTCACAGGGTCAGCCCGACTCGGCACCCAGTGTCTGTCAGGGGCCTACTACTGTTACCCAGTGCCCAATCTGTCTGTCCGCTCTTTGGTTGACTTGGGTGCACTGTGCTCGGGTTGATGTCACACGGGAATTAGGCAACCCGACAAAAATGGGAATCTAGTTCAGGTCAGGGTGATAAAACAACTTGAGCGTTGTTCTCTAGCGGTAGACGCTGAGACGTCCCGTTCAGCTGGTAGGAGTAGGAGTAGGCTATTGGCATTGAACTGTTGTGCAGTAAATAACCGGGCACTGGTTAATCATATACCTCCATACATATCCTGGTATTTTAACAAACTAGTATACAGTGGAACTGGTTTATCATATACCTCAGTATATATCCCGGTAAATTTTACAAACTAGTATACAATGGAACTGGTTGGTCATATACCTCCATATATATCCCGGTATTTAACAAACTAGTATACAGTGGAACTGGTTTATCATATACCTCCATATATATCCCGGTATTTTACTAACTGGTAATGTGGTATACAATGGCACTGATTTATCATATACCTCCGTATATATCCCCGTATTTTACAAACTAGTATACAATGGCACTGGTTTATCATATGCCTCTGTGTATATCTCGGTATTTTACTAACTAGTATAGAATGGAACTGGTTTATCATATACCTCCGTATATATCTCTGTAATTTACTAACTAGTATAAAATAGAACTGGTTTATCATATACCTTGCCCTCGCCCACGTCTACCCGAGGCTCCTACCTCGGTAAAACAATAGTTATCCATCATCTATACCCAGGTAAGATTCACCTAACTAATCTATTTTACCTTGGTATACAGCCTCTGGCTAGCCGCAGGCTAGGGAGACCTTTACGTAATATCATTTTTATCCTGATATTCCTGTTAGTTACTATTCTATCATCAAGTCTTATTTAAGTATGTTTGTACAATTGTCATGACAAAAAAGCGAAAAAGTGCACTTTGTCTCACCTGTGTCTTTTAGTTGGTGAGTAGCCTCTGTGCGATAGGTTGAGGCTTCTCTAGTCGCTTGTGATAATGTTTTGCAAACGATCTAGCAGTTTTCCATCCTGCATGAGCCAGGATCCGTTTCACGGAAATGCGAAGTAATCTGGCCTTAGATACCATTGCACCACGTGTAGAGTGCGATGAATATCTGTTTGTGTTTACTCCTGAAAGTTTTAACACAGTCATGGTCCATCTGGCGAGGGTGTCCCTCGAAATGCCCTTGTGTGGCTTAATAAAGCTCACCAAAAGCTGCCTTGAGTTGCGTATTGTTCGTGTCTTGGATATATATGTCCGCATTGCGGAGACTACACATAACTTGCGATCCTCTGTGAAACTAGTGACACTTATTGTCGACAGGGGATCACCTAAACGATTTGATTTCAACAAAGTTGTTAGATCAAACGTTGCTTCCTTGCTATCGATTTCAAGACCATTGAGCGACAGGGCGACTATAGTTTGACCCCTGTGTCCTGTAACGAGCAGAAGGAGCAAAGCTACTTTGAAGCCTAATAGCTTAACGTCCAGGAACTTATTCTCTGGCCAGTCCTTGAAGAGTTTAAACACAAGAGAAACATCCCAAAACCTATTATATTTGGGTTTGGGAGGGTTCCTCTGATAAATTGATCGTATGATCCAGCAAATAACATGATGTTTTCCCATTGTTTCTCCATTAATCCTAGGTAGGATTATTGAGAGCGCACATCTGGCTGCATTGATAGCGCCATACCCTAAACCTTCGTCTTCCAAAAAACGTAGGAAATGTCCTACCTGGGATATTGTTGGGTTCATAGGCTTAACTTTCTTAAGTAAGCAATAAATACCCCATTTCTTTAAATACGTGGTATACATTTTTACAGTTCCCTTCCTCCAGGCGTGAGAGACCAAACGTTGTTGTGTAATCTTATCCAAGCCGAATTGTTCCAAATATTTATTTTAAAAAGAATGCTACCAAAGGAGTCGTCGACACGTTTCCGTGGCGCGCTAACGGTCCCTGATGTTTCAGATTTCCTCGGTATCTTGGGAAGCGTAGCATGCTTTTGGCCGTCGCGACTAGTCTCGCTAGCCAGGGTTGAGTGTCCCATTCGGGGACGATGAGGATGGCGTGTGTTTTCTCCATTAGTATCTTTCGGGCGACTTTGCTAATAATGGTAAAAGGAGGGAAAATGCAAAAGAAATGATTTTGCCAAGTTAGCGAGAAGGCATCTATGTGCCAAGCATTTGGTTCTGGGTGCCACAAAACATATTTCTCCAGTTTAAAGTTATTACGTGAAGCAAATAAATCTATATCCGGCCAGCCCCATAATTTACAGAGTTGTTTGAAAATTGATGGGTTTAGTGACCACTCTAAGTGGTCATGGAAATGGCGACTCATCTTATCGGCAAGGCAATTCTGCGTTCCGGGTATGTGTGTTATTGTTAACCAGACGTCAAACTTTTGCGCCCAATTCCAAATGAGTAGTGCCAAGTCGTTACACTTAATAGATTTTGTACCTCCCATATTTCTGACATAAGCCATGGCTGTGGTGTTATCCGTAAGGATACAAACATTATTTTTGGGTACTTTAACAAGGCTGGTTAAACCTAAGTAAATGGCTCGTAATTCTAAAACATTAATATGTTCAGAAATTTCCGATTCTAGCCATCGTCCCCGCGTTGCTACATCATTGCGATGTGCCCCCCAACCTTGGAGTGACGCGTCAGTCGTAACTGTAGTATTGGGCTCACCCATTCGAATGGGATTGGGGGAGTTATCAAAGTGACTTAGCCACCAAAAAATGTCGGCTAGTCCACTTTCAGAGATAAACATTGTCTTTTCAAAGTTACCCTTGGCGCGGGCCAAAGCTAGATTTTTATCGATTTCCAGGGACTTAATGTGTGCGGCCCCATATAGAATAGCAGGGCTGTATGAAATCATTATACCGACCTGCGACCTGTCTTATCTTTGGCCTAGAAATGTCTAACAGCTGTATCGCTGTGTCCCACAGCTTATCTTTCTTTTGTTGTGTAAGTGACACGGTCATGGCCGTCGTGTTCAAAATGAAGCCTAGACACTTAAGCTGCTTAGTAGGAGAAAACACAGATTTCCTAGCATGGATGAAGAAACCCAAATTTGAGAACAGTTGACATAAATCTTGAACGGCGAGCTCGCATTGTTCGAAAGATTGTCCCATAATGAAAGAATCATCAATGTATGGAAACATACAATGACCCAGTTTAGCCATGTGTGAAAAAACCGGTTTCAACAACTTAGTAAAAAGTTGTGGCGCACACGCCAAACCATTAGGTATGCAGGTAAATTCAAATAGCTGGTCATTCCAAACAAACCGTAAATATTTGCGAAACCCCTCTTGAATAGGGACGGTATAGTAAGCATCTCTTAAATCAACACTCGCTAGCCAACACTCTGGGGTGATCAGATCACGAGCTGTTTCTAAAGAAAACATTTTGAAATGTTGGTATTCAATGATTTCATTCAATTTAGTTAAGTCTAAAATCATGCGAACAGACCCATCTGGTTTAGGAATGGAGAAAATATTGGAAATGAATTCACCTTTAGTATGTTGTAGTCGTTTGACAATGCCTTTGGCTTCAAAAACCCCAACCTGTTCATTTAGTTGGAATTTTTCGTGTGAATTGAACTTATATGGAAAAGGTGCTCTTTTCTGTACAGGGAATTCTGTGAAAGGAATAGCAATGCCTCTAACAATACTAAGAACCTCTGGGTTAGTGGTTAATTGTTGCCATTTTTCTAAACAATTAACAATGTTGCCCGCTTGAAAAAGGCTTACGTCAGTTTGAGTTTCCTCTGTGACCATGTCAGGGCCAGGCTGCTGAAAAGTTTGTGTGGCGTTCTCTACTTGTTCCCTGGTTTGGGGAACTGCGGCTTGGGGACAAAGTCCCGTTTGTAACCGCGGTTGTCGTTCCAGTTTGAGGATTGTCTGTTGCCTCGACCTCTTCCCCTCTGGCTGAATGCGAAGGATGGGCCTCCCCTGAACGTCCTTCCTCCTCGGCGGAAGCGAAAATCCGTGCGGCTGCGGCGGAACCCGAGTGGGTTTTGTGATTTACGGCCCTTGAGTTCCGTGTTCTTAGCACTCTTAGTGTCCACCTCTACCTGCTTGTACAAATAAGCAAGCTGACCCCCAAACATCTTGGACTTGTCCAGAGGTTTGCCTTTGATGGGGGTAGGTCCGGAATAGACGGTGTATTCCTTGCCGTCATGGTCCGTCATCTTCTTTGACCGGCGACCTCTTTGCCCGCGTCGGTGGTGACGGATTTAAAGACATTTTCGAAGCGGCGATGTGTCATATAGTTGCTCGCTGCAGCGAGCAAGGCAATGCCCCTATCCATTACCCGAGCTAAGGACGAGAACTTATTCTCGGTCTGCATGCGGTCAGCAATGGGGATAATAGAAGTCAAGGAGCCCAAAACTGCCTTATGAATTACAGAAAGGGCAGTTTCATAGCGGCGACGTTCGTCGGACAGATGGATGCCAGCATCCATCTCCTTACACACCGTAGCGGGAATACCTTTGACGCCGGAAATCTGTTCCGTCAATTTATTAATGACCTCAACTGGTTTGAACATTGTAAAGTGGCCATTGACGGTATTCCTCATCATGGTTGTGGTACGCACCTTCTTCGCCTTTTTCTTGACAATCTTCTTGCCGCCTATTTTGGTGTACACTCCCGCGCGTTCCGTATCAGAATCTGATTCCGTGGAAGAGGAGTCGTTTGACGAGTCCGAGGACGAGTCTTTCTTTTTCTTTTTCTTTTTCTTTGACTTCTTAGGGCGTTTAGCGTTTGAGGCTTTGGTGAACTCGTCACCTGAGCTGCTCACAGTGCGGCGTTTCTTGCCGCGCGCTTTCGGTTTCGGAACCTCGGGGGCCGACACTGTGTCCTCCTCGTCATCCGAAAAGTCCTCCCAATCCGCATCAGGGATTTGGGGAGGGCCCGCAAAGGAAAGAGCCTGGAATTGGTGCATCTTGTCCTCCATCATGGCTGCCATCTTAGCCTCCCAATCACTTGGTTGAGGTGGCTGGTCACTGTCCCGGTCGGAAACCTGTGCCCCGGGCTGTGGAGACGGCGGAGCCGTAGGCGCTGGTGACGAATCGTAATCCGTAGGGGCAATGCCCTCTGCTGCCGCAGGCTGCTTATTCCGCCGAGTGGCCATCGGTTCCTGTAACGACAAAGTGTTACTTAACCGGTATCATCTCAACCACACAAAGTGTAACCAGTAAACTGGGTTGAGGTATATGGTACAGAATAGCGTGTATTACAACGTTTCAGTACAGGCGTGAAGCTAACTTTTGCCGTAGGGTTATGGTAACGAAACCAACCAAACGGGGGGTATCGATCCAAAGATCGCCCACTCTCTCTGTTCCGTACACTTCTCCCACCCGCGGCTACGACGCCAGCAAGTTGGAGAAAATATTACGAAACTCGGAGGTTCGCCTTAAAACCGGTCTGGGGTGTCTATAAAAACACCCAGAAGCATCCCCAACAACATCCTCTATTCAGGATCCGGGAGAATTTTCTTAGGAAATGAGCAACTCGGGTTACCATTTCTCCCTGTCTCAAAAACAGGTGTCGATAGAACAAAGGACTATCGGTTTCGTATGTGCCAGCGGCACCCAGTGTTCTATCCTCAAGTAAAAAACACGTACAAAGTCCAAATTGGACCTGAGAAAGTTCTGAACTTTCATAATGTGATGCTATAATGCATCATACACAGTTTATACTAAAAGTCCATTACTTACTTTGTGATTAAGTAGAGTTAGTAGATAAATCCTGTTGGAGCAACTCACAAACGTCCTCCCGTTGTGAGTCACTTATGCTAATTGCTGGACCCGGATGTGCTTCCTTCTCCCTAGCCTGCGGCTAGCCAGAGGCGGTATACCGAGGTAAAATCTCAGTAATTTACTAACTAGTATACAATGGAACTAGTTTATCATATACCTCCGTATATATCCCGGTATTTTACTAAATAGTATACAACGGCACTGGTATATCATATACCTCCGTATATGCCCCAATATTTTACAACGCACTGGTTTATCATATACCTCTGTATATACCCCGGTATTTAAAGCTGCATATATAGTCTGATGAAAACATCAAATTAAAAAAACAAACATGCTTGTCTATATTCGAACCTACATATGCAACTTATATACTGGTGCACTTAATACGCATTTGTTGCGATATAGAAGAGAATACTGAGTCAATTTAATAGAATCCGTTACTGCTGAAACCTATGGGGTCATAAGCCGTGTTCACACGGGCAATGTAAATCGATTCGTAGAAAGCGACTTGCCTAGTTCGCCTCACATTTCTCGTGTGAACGCACGTCTGATGCGGATTAGGGCTGATTCGACTCACGTGATGCGGATCCTGAAACCCCATTACGCCTGATTACGCCGGAATCGATTCCTGTGATGCGGATAATTTTGCCCGTGTGGACGCTCTGATGCGGATTAAGCACCTCACACGCATGCGCAGTCGACACCTCAGTAATTTACTAACTAGTATACAATGGAACTAGTTTACATATACCTCCGTATATATCCCGGTATTTTACTAAATAGTATACAACGGCACTGGTATATCATATACCTCCGTATATGCCCCAATATTTTACAACGCACTGGTTTATCATATACCTCTGTATATACCCCGGTATTTAAAGCTGCATACATAGTCTGATGAAAACATCAAATTAAAAAAAAAAACATGCTTGTCTATATTCGAACCTACATATGCAACTTATATACTGGTGCACTTAATACGCATTTGTTGCGATATAGAAGAGAATACTGAGTCAATTTAATAGAACCCATTACTGCTGAAACCTATGGGGTCATAGTTTTGACAAGCATGCCACAATTAATTTGATGTATTTGTACTTCAAATATCTCATAAGGTAGTCATTTAAAATCAAATTACTTCAAGCTAATGATGTAAAGTAGATAGTAATGATCAACCTCAGGAAATGACAGAAATGTAATGATCTACGTTTCACTTAAGCCATTGCATCCGGTGATTAATATAATGTAGTACTAATAGATAGTTCTGCCCATTTCAAACTCAGTGACTCCTTCAACAATTTCATATCGAAGTACCACATTTAAAACCCGTGCTTTATAATGCTATGCAATGGAGTGCTGTGATATATACCCAGTATATTTTTGCACCCTTTTTCGATTGGCTTGTTTCCGGTATGTTCGCGTGGATACAGTTTATTTCAGTGTTACAGAACAAAGTTGACCATATTTCCTACTAGTGACTATTTACCCACGGTTTCACGACATTGTATGTGCCACTTTACGGCAACAACCCAGACACTTATTTCAACACCAGCCACCTGTCTGACTGGGACGTATCTGCTTGAGGGTCATGGGAGGCAGCCATTTTCCTTCAGAGAGCCACGTGATCGGATCTGGGGTGGTCATCTGTTCAAATAGATTGTGTCTATTCTACTGGAATCCCAGAGCTAGACAAACTAATAAACCTGGATTAACTTCCCTCTGCATTTGCTCTGAACTTGAGGATCAAGTGCAAAATCAAGTTAATGCTTATAATGCTCCCTCATGCATAAACAGACATGTGTAATTGACACATACGTGTCTAATTGACATATACATGTGTAATTGACACATACATATGTAATTGACACATATATGTGTAATTGACACATATATGTGTAATTGACATATACAGGTGTAATTGCCACAGACATGTGTAATTGCCACATGTATGTGCAATTGACATATACATGTGTAATTGCCACATACATGTGCAATTGACATATACATGTGTAAATGCCACATACATGTGCAAATTGACATATACATGTGTAATTGCCACAGACATGTGCAATTGCCACAGACATGTGCAATTGTCACAGACATGTGCAATTGTCACATACATGTGTAATTGACACATACATGTGTAATTGACATATACATATGGAATTGACACAGGCATCTGTAGGTAACGTATACATGTGTAATTGACATAGACATGTGGAATTGACATATACATGTGGAATTGACATATACATGTGTAATTTACATATGCATGTATAATTGACATATACATCTATAATTGACACAGGCATGTGTAATTAACACCAGCATTTGTATACTGGAATTGATGGCCGAATCGGTAGAGCATGAGCTTTCCATGCGGAAGGTCAGGAGTTAGAAACCCGCAAGAGTCAAACCAATGACTTACAAAATTGATACTAGTCGCTAGCTAGCTGACTTTTGGCATTAATAGGATAGCACAAGGGCTTGTTTGCTCAGTATCGGGATAATGTGACAGAGTGCGCAATCAGGTCATGGTGCCAGCAGCCTGGTCTCTCAGTGGGGCAGCACTATAATGTCGCCATAAGTGTGCGCTGTCAGAAGTCGGTATTCATCTGGATATTACCATAGATGTATCTAGGATGTAAAACACCCAACAAACAGCTAGCCTCTGTAATTGACACTTACAAGTTACATGTGTAATTGACACAGACGTGTGTAAATGGCATAGGCACGTGTAGCTGGTATGGTTGGTTGTTGGAGTTTTGCGTCCTGGCAGCATCTCAGATCATATCAGGACGGGTACCAACTTGTGAAGCCATGGGTTCGAATCCCACAATCTACCAAAACGGGAGACGGACGCTCAACTCTTCGGCCATGCCGTCTGGTCGGCATCTGTAGTAGCCACTTGCAATATACCTGACACATTCATGCAGACTGACACAGATGTGTAATCGATACTTCAATTGAGACCATTTAATGAGCACCCTTGGTTAATACGGTGACCCCGAGACGTCACCACTAGGACCTTAGCTGTTGCCGAGACGCCCATCATTGTCGCGTAGCAACAGAAACAGTGTAATTTGAACTTGAACAGAAATCAAGATATTTGGACTTCTATAAATATGAAAGTAATTGAACTTTTAAAATTGAAAGTAAATGACATTCCAATAGAATCAATTCAATTGGACTTCAACATGAATCAAAGTAATTGTAACTGATCTGACGTTAGATGTTGCCAGGACTTAAAACTCCAACAACTCGAAGTAATATCAGCTCAGCAGAAATGAAAGTATCTGGACTTCAACAGAACTCAAAGTAACTGGTCTTCAGTAATTAAAGCTCAAACAAAATCCAAGTATTTGCTTCAGTCAGAATCAACTAATTGAACAGCAATCGGCTCATCTAATTAACCCGCGGTTGCGACCTGCCATGTGGCGATATTTAAACTGAGCCACATTTGAAGCGCTTTAAAAGTGAACAACTCGCACCGCATACAAACCGCCGAAAATCGCAAACAGTCTAGTTTAGTCATGCGAAGCGAAATGTTGGTCTGGTGACACGGTTGGTTTCCTTTTATATGCCATCGGTCTTCAGCATGGGCCGATTTTACTAACAAGTCACTGGTTGTTTTCTCAGGTACTGAGGCCTTAAATGTCCACGGAGCATGTGCAGGGAGCTTCTCTACCCATAGGATTAGTTCTTGTCATTGACGCCAGAGGGCGATTTAATGGTGGAAATCCTTTATTACACAATGCGTCGTGTATTATACTGTATATGTATGTGTATTACTTTGTTAACACGGTCACCAATCTATGTTTTTAATATGCTTACAACTTTTCATCCGATGTTGAATTCCCCAAATATATATATAATTTAATTTGGGAAAAGAATGAATTTTTATTCTCACATATCGCATCCATTAATATATATAAAGCCCCCGGACCTGACGCGGTGGCCAAATCAGTAAAGTTCAGGCTTCCCGTACAGATGGTCGAAAGTTCGAAACCTGGCCGAGTCAAACCAAAATTGATACTTGTCGCTACATAACCGGGTGCAGTGGCCAAATCGGTAGAGCACAGGCCTCGTGTGCGGAAGATCTGAAGTTCACGAGTTCGGTTCCCGGTCGAGTCAAACCAATGACTTAAAAATTGATACTTGTAATTTCCTAGCCTGGTGCTCGGCATTATTAGGATAGGGCAAGGACTGGTTAGCTCGGTGTCAGGATAATGTGACTGAGTTAGATATCGGGTCATGGTGCCGGCGGCCTGATTTCCCAGTGGGGCAGCACTATAAAATCGCCATGAGTGCATACTGTGACAAGTCTGTACTCGTCCTGATATGACCTTAGATGTTGCTAGGACGTAAAACAACAACAAACAGATGTAGCCTGGTGCTCGGCAGTACTAGGATAGGTAGGACAAAGACTGGTTAGCTCAGTATCAGGATAATGTGACTGAGTGGGAAATCGGGTCATGGTGCGGACAGCCTGGTCTCCCAGTGGGGCAGCACTGTAAAGTCGCCATGAATGCGCATTGTAAATAAGACTCCGACAGGAGTGCCTATGCTAATGTTGCAAGATGTTGCAACCAATGGCCACCCCAATCAGTTAGTCAGCATCGTCTCAAATCTGTAGCCGTCCTGATAGGACCTTACCTGTTGCTGGGGACGTAAAACCCCAGCAAACTAACGGCCGGGAGAAGCGTGGGGTTGTGGAGGAGAGTTGTTGGTGCGGCATCACGGGGGCTGTCCCCCGCCCTGACCCCTGATATTGCCCGGCCCGCTCTGCACGCAATAACGGCGCGCCACGTACACGCCGGCGCCGCAATCAATATCAGTTTGTTCTCCGCAACGACCGTTTTCGGCCCGGCCACGCACACACCACCCATTCAGCAGCACTCACACACACACTCAATCACACACACTGCGCACCCCCCCACACACACACCACCCATTCAGCAACACTCACACACACACACTCAATCACACACACGCGCACTCACACACACACCACGCACACACACACCACGCACACACCACCCACACACCACCCATTCAGCTACACTCACACACACACACTCAATCACACACACGTGCACTCACACACACCACCCATTCAGCTACACTCACATACACCACCCATTCAGCTACACTCACACACACGCACTCACACACACATACACCATGCACACACACCATGCACACACACCACACACACACCACGCGCACACCATCCATTCAGCAACACTCTCAAACACACTCACACACCATGCACTCACACACGCACACTCCACCCATTCAGCCACACGCACACCACCCATTCACCCACACACACGCACGCACACACTCACACACACACGCACACACCACCCAATCAGCCACCCTCACACACACTCACACGCCATGCACTTACACACACTCCATGCACTTACACACACTCATACACACCATGCATTCATGCACACACCACCCATTCAGTCACACTCACACATGTATGCGCACTCACACACACCATGCACTCTCACACACCATGCACTCTCACACACCATGCACTCTCACACACTCACACACACTCACACACACTCACACATACACACACATACACACACATACACACACCATGCACTCACAGTCACACACTGACACACCATGCACTGACACACTCACACACCATGTACTTACATTCACACACCATTCACTCACACACCCGTACACTCACACATACTCACACTCACCATGCACTCCCCCCACACACAAGCACGAGCACATACATACTCATACATACACACGTACTCTCTCACACATATAAGCACATACACATCGGACACCGCCATAAACCATCACCACCCGCACACCACCCACTCACCCTCCCACACCCAAACACTATCCTCTCCCTCCACCCGATCACCCCACACACATTGGGACGAAGAACACCACCCTGCACTCACACACTCACACTCACACAGGACCACAAACTATCACCCCACGCGCAGTGGACACAGACCACTACCCCTCTCACACACGCGCCGGACCACAGATCACGACCCCCTCATTCACCCCTACCCATACACACTCACCCACAAACACATGTTTCAGCTCATCATCATCATCATGCTGTCGGTCGCGATGCGACAAAGACTGCTTTCATTACTTGACTGCCGCTCTCCATTTAGCTCTCTGCTGAGAGTGATGTCCATGAGTCGGTCTACATTTCATGAAAGGTGCCTGCAAAAGTGTTGAAGTGCTGCTGGCTTTTGCAAGTTACCAGCGGCACTCTCTCGGGGAGCAAATAGAGGTTTCACACTGGCAAGAACATGTCCAGACAGGCGCAAAACTATTTGTCCCTGCAGTGGCTGGTTGGGAGATGTTGGGAGTTCCATACACCAACCGCCCTTAATGCTGCCATATTGACATGGTTTTCTGTTTAGGGTTTGCTCCCTTAGCCTTCGGTTCTGTCAAGAACCTGTACCACAAGGCAGTGGTTTACAACTCTGCAGGGCAGGGGCGTCAAACTCCCTGAGGTATTGCAATACCTGCATACCCATTCATATAGGCTACTCTAGTGCTCCCTCCATTTTTTGTGTAGGGAGGGTCTGAGTTCAATACCGTCAACGAGATAAAATGACGATTTACCTTCTTCGATCTGGCTTCGAAACTGGTCGCCAGTCTTGGAATAACTGAGTGGCATAATGCTCGAAAATATCAGTAGGGTATTATTATAAAGTAATTAGCTTTCTAATGCAAATAAAATATCATGGCCAGGATGAGACCAATGAGAAATGATTCAATACAACACAATTCACAGTTCATCCAACTACTAAAATCACTGAGCACACCTGAAAACACTGCTGTCCTGTCTGTGGGAAAGTCCATATTAAAAAAACAACTTGCTGCTTATCGGAAAGAGTAGCCTATATGGCAGCAGCGGGTTTCCTCCAAAGAAATATCTCAGAATTACCATATGTTTGACATCCAATAGCCGATGATATGAAAATTAATGTGCTCTAAAGGCGTCGTTAAATAAAACAAACTTTTTTAAAACCTGAAAACACCTGGCCATTAATTGTTATTACCTGAATGTATCATAGCATGTTGCACACAACATATTACATACCTTGTCTAAATAACCCACAAATGATTCCATATAGAAAAACTTGCATTATATTATCTAATGGGGCTGTCACATTACGATGCATCGCGCAGACGTACGGCAACGTCGTTATGCGTTAAGCGTGCGTTGGTATACGTCAATGTACGTCGATGTTCGTCGATATACGGGGGCATCCGTCAGGGGGTCGGCAAAGTTTTATGCATGCACAAACTTTCAATATACGACAATGCATGGGTGCTTATGTTACGCCTTTGTTAGGCATGAGTCGAGATACGTTAGACGCCTGTTGTAAGAGCATTGTTCTTACGTTGTCCTATGTTGACTTTCGTTCCTCTAACAGAGAGCGTTCAGTCAGGGTGTTGGCAACGTAACGCCAAAGTATAATGATGTTGTTCTAACGTATGCATAGCGTATGGCCGATGCATGGTTGGCGTTTCTCCACCATGTCTCGACGTATTTGACGTATAGGGCGAGTGTCTGGCGCTCGATTAACATATATAACGTTTGCCAGCGTTCTGCGAATGTGCCGTGAGCATTTTGCGGGTGGGTCGGATGCCCCCGCACGTTGGCATGCATTACTCACGCGTTACGCCAATGTCACGCACGCTGGATGGGGTGGGTGGGGGGGTGATACTCTACACTGGATCCATGTACCATATAAATAATAAACCAGAGGGCTTGACTCTCTTCTTTCACACTTTATACTCTTCCTTTCTCTTTGTCTGTATTGATTTCACTATAGCGTGCCTACACAACCACAGATTCGAGCCGTAGACTTTACATACTGGTGACCACAACAGGTGGTAAATCTATTAGTTGGAGGAAGGATTCAACTTTACTTTATGGAGACCAAGTCTTTACAATATGTTTTTTTTGTTTTTTTTGTTGTTTTTTTTGTTGAAGATTTATACTGCCTATCATGGATAAGCCTGAATAGGCTTGTTTTCACCATTAGACAGTTTGTCGATAGAAAGCCCGAGCCTACACCTTTACCGACCCAAGGGATTTTTAACCTCCCACACCACATAGACATGATATGAGAGCAACTGGCCTTTGATGTCGCTGTAAGTTATACACAGCAGTGGAAATCCAAATTGGCAGAGATGGGGGCACGGGGAATCGAACCACTGACCTTCAGGTTAGGAGTCCGACCTAGAAAAAAGTCAGACACTCTAACCACTCCGCCACAGAGAACACCACATGTTACCACTATGTCGGACCGATGCTACGTGTACGTCCACTACTTTGCGCTGACCTCCAACTTTTCCCCCCGCACCAAAAAGTTTGACCCATCTCGACATAAAAAGGGATTTTGCGCATTGGTGGCACGCTTGCAAAATGCGTCGTGATGTGACAGGGCCTTTAGCTTAAGCTGTGGACATTTATATATTTTATCTATTTGTTAGAATATATTTCATTCATCAAAAAGAGATGGGAGGGGGGTACTAATTATGTAAACCAGATATAATCATGTAAGGAACATTTAATTTAACAACAATAAAATAAATACGCCATTAGTGCCCGCACTTTCAAATGTCAATGCCCGTCATGTAGTGACCTCAGATGTTGCTAGGATGTCAAACCCGAATCACTTCCTCCCAGCTCAGCTGTCGCTGTCTCATGTTCTCTGCTTATCTGCCTTATCTCCCTTACCGATACAAAGTAGAGCGTAGGATGTAGGTTGTTGGGCGGTGAGTCGGTTAGTCACCGTGACTGTGGGGTGAGTGTAAAGAGTCAGTGAGTCGCTCCTGAGTTGCTCGGCACGTAGTGTGCCGTGCTGGTGGGACAACGCCACGTGGACGAGTGGGCTTGATAAATAATAGAAAAATAAAAGGACAAAAATAACCCAACCCCTTCTCTATTCCATTAGAAAAAGAAAAGACCTTCGAACCAGTTTCCGAAGCTGTCGGCAGTCCTGGAGACCGTGTGTGTGTGTGTGTGCGTGTGTGTGTGCGTGCGTGCGTGCGTGCGTGCGTGCGTGCGTGCGTGCGTGCGTGCGTGTGTTTGTGTGCGTCTGTGCGTGCACTTTTGTTGTTGGTAATCATTAATCATCCCATCTATGTACACTGGCAGCATTTTCCTAAATGTCTGCCCTAACATCCCCCCTCCCCAGTAATTTCCGGTCTGTCATTGGTGGTTGTTTTTGTTCCTTCCCTCCTCCCTCCTTCCTTCCTTCCTTCCTCCCTTCTTCCCTCCCTCTTCCCCTCCCTTCCTTCCCTTTCTCTCCTCCACCTTTGTCCGTTCCCTAAATTCGGCCTCGCTCCCTTCATCTCTCGTTGTCTCTCTTTCTCTCCCCCTTACCTCTGTATACATTGTACTCCTCTCCCCTCCCCCCCTCCCCCCTCCCTCCATCCCTGCCTGGCCTTCCCTCTCTGTCTCCACCCCTCCATCGCCCATCGCCCATCACCCCCCTCCTTCTCTGTCCTCCGTTTCTCCCCCTCCCCCCCCCCCCATGTCTCCTTTCATGCTTTCAGTTTAAAAGCTCTCCAAGGGATCCCTGTCATCCGGATTCTACAGACAAATTGACAGAATTGCCTTCCGGCTTAAAAAAACCCAATATAAATAAAAAGAAGAAATGATATCAGCTCCCAGAACTCTTGCCGTCCGGGACAGCCCCTGAGAGACAACAGTCCTGTTTTTGCCAACTGCCGCTGAGAGCTCATAGGAGATGCCCTCTGAACTAAAACCGTGAAAGTAGAAGGGCTGTGGATTTATGTAGTTTGAACATTATACTATGAAATTGATTGACAGTAGACAGCATTTGGTGAAGCAGACAACATAACAGAAAGTTGGCACATAATAAATTCTTTCGGCCTAATGGAGCTGCTCATTGCCGTCGTCAGGCACGTTCCTATATTAATCGCCATGTAATGAGTCTGGCGCGTCTCCCTATTATACTAACCGCCATTTTTGTTGTGCCGCTTTAATTGTTGTACCATGAGACTGTGATATTTCACCACCCCTACTGCCTACCATACTCCTCCTGCGTAAGGCTTGTGGGAATGTCTGGAGTGGCCCGAAGCGGGACGGCCTCCGGGAATAGCTGATGTTCTTGGAGGGCTGAAGGACCAGTGTGATAAATTAGACCTGGGCAAAAATAGTCACTAAGTGCGTGATTAAGTCACAAATGTCTCCCAACCTCATCCCTAGATTATATGATGATTGGATGTCTTTCGTGGAGAGGTTTCATGTTTAGATTGTATGTATGTATCATTGTATGTGGATATATGATGTATGTCTGAATGTCAGGGTTCGTGACCAGGTCATATAAATATAAGGTCATATATTGGATTTGACAGAAATATGACCATTAAAGAGGTCATATATTGGCATAATTTGGGTCGTACGGTCATATATTGAATTTGATTTAGATGGACTTTAACACCTCCACCTGTGGCTTTAACACCATCCCCATCACCATTATTTGCAATGCCTATTAGTCAATGCCAGGAAGACCAAAACAATGGTTATAAGTAAAAAGACAGATAAACCAAATGTCAATATAACCATAGATGGCACAAACATAGAACAAGTATCCGAATTCATATATCTCGGACAAAAGATTACAAATGATGGGAGATGTGAGGAAGAAATTAAAAGAAGGATAACAATAGCCCGAACAACATTCTCCAAAATGTATAGAGTGTTAACATCAAGTAAGATATTAATACAAACAAGGAAGCGTATTCTTCAGTGTTATGTGTGGTCTACTCTAATGTATGGGGCAGAGACATGGACAATCTCTAAGAAAATGTACAAACGTTTAGCAGCATTTGAGATGTGGACTTATCGAAGGATGATGAAAATATCATGGACAAAGAAGATCACCAACAAAGAAGTTCTCAGAAAAATTAAAAATAAGAAAAGCTTGTTTGCCACTATACAGACAAAGAAACTTATTTATTTTGGCCACATCATTCGTCAGAGTTCAATATACCGTACATTGTTGGAAGGGAAGGTGAATGGCAGCAGAGGGAGAGGGAGACCAAGAACATCATGGTTTACAAATATTTCACAGTGGACAGGCTTGAATTATTCACAGTCTATCAGAACAGCACAACATCGGGACAAGTGGAGAACCATTGCATCCAACCCTCGACTAGAGGATGGAACTATTGATTGATTGATTGATTAGTCAATGCAGAATTGTTAAAATGGTCTTGTATTAAGTATTTTGCGACTTCTCATATTATGTAGCAATTGGTTGGAAATAACAAGTGTTTAATGGAAATACCGTCTTATAAACTTCATACAAAAAGGTCATATTTGGGGGGAAATCTAGGTCAGATAAAGATCATATAAAGCGATATATTCTATCACAAAAAATAGCATGAACCCTGGAATGTGTATATCTATTTATTTATTACATACCAACAGTGAACGGAACCGTTTTCAGTGCAGTATCATTCTGTATCATATTCATGTATCATTTCGCCATCACTACTTTGAATTTAGGCAAGTTCTACCTGAACTAGTTTGGTACTCCACAATGTCTGGCTTATAGAGTTGAGATGAGAAATAATACAATTGCAAGGATTTGATCCTACATATCCAAACTTAGATACTGGTGCATTAATTAAACATGCGTTGCTGCATAAAAGGAACGCTAAATCAATTTAATAGATCCTGTCATTGCTGAAGTCTATGATAAAAAAAATTTGGGGTAAAACAGTTTATTCATCAGAATATCATTTCTTTCAGTGCCGAGGCTCTGGTCTTCCAGCCATTTGCATTACACTGTAAATAGGTAGATAAGCGGGTACTTAGATAGGGCATATTAGTAGATTGTGAAGGGTGTTAGTGTGCTAGTGGGTTAGCCATAATATGTTCAGTGTTATGGGCTAAGATGGTGGGTCGCTCCAAAAACTCTGCTGTTATTATGGTATAGTTGAGGTAAGTAATTGAGTGGGGGGGGGGGGTCGGACAAGGAGGGAGGAGGGGGGGGAGCAAGGCCGGGCACAGGATCCACACTGTGGTATTTGTTCAAGGGCCTGGCCAGCGAGATGCATTCTGATCAGTGACTTAAAGCTTTGGTAGGAAGGTGCACTTCTAATAGCAGATGGTAGTTTGTTCCACATCTTGCTGCCTTTAAATGTTGGTGCCTTAGCTAGTTTGTTTGTGCTTGGTCTAGGAAAACTGAGGAGTGGTCCATCTGCCATTCTTGTCTGCCTGTTCAGTGGATCTCTGTATTGTGGTTCTTTTGATCTTTTATACATAAGTGACAACAGATGAATGTCCCGCCGCTGGGCTAGGGTTTCAAGATTTGCTTCTAAGTGCATGTCCTGTACAATCAATATTTTACCTGTAAATACAGTTCTAAGTGTTCTGGACTTTTTGCAGCTTGTCCTCCTGTTATTTTGTTGCCAGGCTATAAATAATGTCGTTATAGTAAAAGATGGGCAGAATTGTGGTCTCGTATAGGAGCAATGCAGTATTCTTACTCATGTAGTCTCTCATTTTTCTGAAGCTAGTTAATTTGAGGGCCAGGTGTTCATAATGATGTTCAGTATTTAGCCAAACAATCCAACATTTATTTGGTAACTTTATAAAGTTAACCCCTCACAATATAATTTACTTTAAACTAAAGTCAAGCCACTTATGCTTTTCTGCTCAAGGGGAAACCTCCCCCTGAATGTATTGAGTGTCAGTCCCCGCTGACACTCAAACACATTTGACTAAATTGTGTTGATTTTTTTGCCCTGTGCCAACAATTTTTTACTGCAGTCAGTATGCATGACCTTTTTACTAAAGTAAAACAAGAAAACATGTTTGCCTTTTTGAGTGCAGCAGGACTGTACCACCTCATATAGTATACTAAATAAATTCTATCAATCAAGTAATAAAACCTTTAATTCTTTTACAGGAATTTATTTCCCTTGGCCACAAATATATAATTGTGAGCTTTTTAATTTAATGTATGTCCATTGACACATAATTGATTGTATGCTTTTACATGTAAAAGATCTGAATAAAAACCAAACAGTTCTCGCCTTGAATAGGCCTATGGCCTATGCTGCCGACCTGGCGTAAAGCAACCACCAAACAATCAATCAATCAATCAATCACTAAAGTCAAATAGATTATACTGATCGACTAAATCTATTTATCTAAAAAAATAATGATCTGGTAGAAACTCAAAACTATTGGAATATACAGCTTTAAGGACTTTACAGTAGCCGCTCGGCTGTAGCCTCGATTTGACTTGAGGCATTAGAGCCTGCACAATGTGACCGTTTGCGCGCATTGTTTAGTGTTCATCAACACTGCATGGCACCCACCCACACCCACACACACTCATTCATCATTGGTTCATTCCTTACAGCAGTTCACAATTCATGGAACACAGATGCACACAGGCCTATTATTTTATTTTGCCGTTGTTATTATCACGTGACCTGAATGCAGCACTCCCAATGGCGAAGCCACTTTGGTTTGTGAATAATGCAGAAATGACGATCTGCCCACCCTCACAACCTTTCTGCTATTCCCTAACCTACAAGTACGCAAATGTCTGTATTTGAATGTGTGTTGCAAAATTAGTTTAATTAAAATGCGCTATTTATTCGGCTCTCAGATAAGTTGTTGTGTGTGACAATACTCGATCAGAATATACCTAGTCGGTAGGAGTACTGTACATGCAGGAGGCTGTACATGCAGGAGGTTGTGGCTTCCAACCACAACCCACCTGGTGTCCTGCTATGACCGTAGATGTTGCTAGAACGTAAAGTACCATGCAAGAAACGACCCCATTCTTATATGACCTTAGGTGTTGCTCGAACATAAAACCCAATAAAAAAGTTAGGCATAACAACGTATCGGCCAAAAATCACATACGTCGGCATACATTGGCGCGATGTGTCGTAATGTGACAGCCCTATTAAAAAACACACATTAAAAAACACACATTAAAAAACGATTCTTTATGTAGATCCATCAGCCTTTTGTTTGTCTCTAACCCTTTTCTACAGAGTTTTAGTACGACAAGACATCCATTTTGCAACCTCCTTTGAGTGAAAACTGTATTTCTCCCACACTGGGTGGGGGGGGGGGGGGGGGAGTGATAGGATCCTTTGCCGCCAGTAAACTATCAGCACAGATTATCACTTTCACAGGCTGATGAGTCAAGGTGTAGTGCTAAACTGTGTAAAAGAGGGTAAGAGCCAGGCAAAAGGCTGTTGCATCCAACTAAAGAATTCATTTAAGACGTTGTCTATTTATTTTCCAAATCGACTGACACATAGTTTCCCATTTCTTATAGTTATAGGTAATCTGTAATAGTAAGTCTGTGTGGCTCAATTGTCTGGTCAACAATGAAATTACATATACAAAATATATAAGGTAATTTAATCAAAATTGGGGTGTTGGTAGGCCATCTTAGAACAAAATATGTACCAATGTTATTCTTCTGATAATCTTTCCCCCTATCTTATTATGATTATTATTATTATTATTATTATTATTTCAATAGGTTATTTCCTATTTCCCAATATTTGGACGTCAATCTCACTTGATGGACGGCATGATACCCAGGGTCCCTATTTGGGTACATTTACTCTTATCCATAATTCCTATGTTTGTAGGGGAAATCCGTTTGATCCTGATTGGTCGCACGACTTCCCGCATTGGGAGCAAGCGCTGTACCTACTCGGCCATCTCGTCCGGTCTAATGGCTGATGGGGGATCCTAGCACTATCTCCAGTTTCCCCATATATGCATCATCGCAACACAGTTAAGTATTCACAATGGCGAAGTGTTCTACTGATAAACACCAGATACAGCTTCGGCGAAGAGACTCATGATTAAATGTGAATATCACCAAGATCTACTAATTGCTGTTATGACAGTAGCATCAAGTTCCTCCATACAGTAAGCCCATGTTTTTCCCTGAGGAGGTAGAAATGTAAATTAAGGCGTTGGTAGATGCACATTTATTTAAGCGGATACAAATTGCTAGTCTAGTCAATAATGAGTGTTATATTATATTATTTGTATTTCCTACCAAGTATTTCCGAGGTCCGTATAATATAGATCGTCGTCGTTTTTATTTTCGCCATCTTCGCCATATTCTTCTTTTTCACCTTCTTTCTTTTTTTGCTCTTTTTGCTCTCCTTATCTCCTCCTCCACCCACTCCCATTTCTCTTCCTCATCCCTTCTTCTCCCATTCCTCTTTCTACTCCCACCCTCCTTCTCCATCCTCCTCCTTCTTTTTCGTTTTCTTCCTTCTCGTCCTCTTCATCTTCTTCCTCTGCACCCCTCCTCCTCACCTCTCATTCCTCTTCCTCTTCCTCTCCCCCCCCCCCTTCCGTGTCATTTTCCTCCTCCCCTCTTTCACCTTCTGGACTTCTTGTTCCTCCTCCTCCTCCTCCTCCTCCTCCATCCTCCCACCTCCTCTTACCTCCTCCTTCTCCCTTCCTCCTCTTCTCCCCCTCCTCCTCCTCCTTCCACTCCTCCTCTTCCTCCTATTCCTCCTCCTCCTCCTCCTCCTCATCATCAACATCACCATCATCATCCTGCTCCTCCTGCTGACCCTTCCTCGTCATCTCACTTCTCCTCCCTCCTTCCTCCTCCCTCCTTCCTCCTCCCTCCTCCCTCCTCTCCGTCCCCCTCCCTATCCTCCTCCTAAGCCTTGTATTCAGTTTGATGCCATCCTAGATGTTCACTGTAATACTGTGATTACTGAATTTTTTATAACAAGTACCAACAGACCAGCAGCACCCCCCCCCCCCCCACACCACACACACAGCTGCCACACCCATGCTGCTTCTTATCGATGATATATTGAGGGGGGCCTTCTTTTTGGTCTCTGGGATGGTGCGGGGACGTACCTCTATTTTAGCTTGCACCCACAAGAAACGCACGATGTGCTTTCTATGTACATCTTACTGGGTACTTTAGCCATTTGTGGTAGCAGACGATATTCATTTTATTGCGCACAAACTATTTATTTAGTGAATCCAACCAAAGCTGACATTTTAATGATATTTACTCATTGGTGGATTGACATAGCATATGACAATTACACAGTAGTAACCCTTTCCTGCATCTGTGATCTATTATAGCCTACCCGTATAGTGCATGTGCTTGAACGAATGATTCTGGTACTATCAAATCTATCCATGAACACTAAATGTCATCTGCTATCACTAATGTTGGTAGCAGGCGACATTTTGTGCCTACATACGATCCATTTACTGAACACAATCAACATTCAGTGAAGCAAATACCGATATTCTAATAATTATAAATTATCGGGGTCTAAAGATCGTCTGCGATGACTTTTGATGGCAGAAGCCGACCTTTAGTTAACTCAGACGATCTGTTTAGTAGACGCCATCAACGTTCAGTGAGACCAATACCTACATTTGTTTGTGCGGTTACTACTGGTTATAGTTGGTAATGGCAGACGACATCTAAAAGTCACCATTTCTTACACACCCGTGTAATAATGTGCCCACGTGTTGGGCGGTGCGGACCGGTGTGTGAGAGTATACGCCCGCGGCTACTGGTACTATCAGAGGGCCTAGTGCCCTCCGCTAGAGGGCTTCTGATGTCGTTAACCTTGAGATAAGTCAAGCTGCGTCTGCCTTCTAATCGTATGGCGTCTCTCTGGTCGCCAACAAACGTCCATGATAAGTGTTAACCCACTCATCGTCTGCTTTCACCGAATGTCGCCTGCCTTTAAAGAAATTTGTTGAAGTGTGGTCATTTCACTGAACAATCACATTTCCACTGAAAAAATACATTTACATTGAAATACATTTACACTGAAATAGATTTTCACTGAAAAAGACATCTATTCTGAAGATGAGATTTGCACTAAAAATTCACATTTGTAATGAAAATGACATCTGAGGAGAAACTCACATTTTCTAGTAAAATAGCAGTGAGGCGTTTTGGTAAGGAAATAATATACTTTTGTACTTTTGGAATAAGAACATCTGGACATTTCTTAGAAACATTTTATTTTCTGCCTTCTTTGAGTTTATTGATACTGTCACGTGACACTTCAAATTACATTAAAGTATTGGATGCAATGCGCATATATGTTTAATATAACAGCAACATTGCACGCATGCCAAATGCCCGAAAGAAACTTTGATGAAAACCAATTCAATGGGACAAGCAAGTCAGGAACGCACAAAAGAAAAGTTATAACAGGCGCCTTAAAAACAACCTTGCACAGTTTCAAACAAATGGAAGAGAAGTTCAGAGGTACATTTTAAGTTGTGAATGCACTAAGGAATTGTGTGTTATTCCATTTTGTTTGTGTTCGAATAAGTGGTGCTGTAGAGTGAAAAGAGTCAAGTGTGGTGTCTCTATTAAAGCTGCATAGTCCGATGAAAACATCAAAGTTTCAAAACCAAAACAATTATCTAGATTTGATCCTACATATCTAACTTAGATACTGGTGCACAAATTAAGCATGTGTTGCCACATAGAAGGGAATACTAAGTCAACTTAATAGAACCTGTTACTGCAAAAGCCTTTGGTATCAGAGTTTTGGCATGCTTGCCAAAATTAATTTGGCATATTTGCATTTCAAATCTCAAAAGTTAGCCATTTAAAAGTAAAATTACTTCAAACTAAGGTAAGGTAGATTATAACAATCAGCGTAATATATTCATATCAGAAAATGACAGAAACTCAAAAATAATCGGACTATACAACTTTGAATAAGTTACATTTATACCCTCTCTCCATTGTATCATTGCTTCCAGGAATCTCCCTGTGCCCTTCCCATCTTCCCTGATAGGCGGGTTGGTGCCTCGTCCATATACCACTGGTATTACCAGTCCCATGATCCCTGTGTCACAAGTGTGTTCATCTTGAGTCATACATGTCTGTACACACACCAGATCCTGCTTCGGTGCATCTGCTGTCATCGCTTAATTTATGGTATTCCAAACTATGCATCACATTCCCCAATATTCATTACATTCGATGACTTTCATCATATTCCCTTGTATTTATAACATTCCCTATTATACATTGATGTTGAACTTATTATGGCTAGCCCACTAACACACTAACCCCGTTCATAATCTACTAATATCCCCTACCTAAGTACCCGCTGAATTACCTTTTTACAATGTAATGTAATGTACGTTCTGATGAAAAACTGTTTAAAAAAAAAAGAAGCTCTAGATTGTCGAATATTTGACTTTATTAAGCAAATATACTAGTTTTAATATCATTAAAAATAATAATATATAAAATCCGGAATGGCGTTCGGAGAATCGTGTCAGCACAGGAGTTTAGGTTTGAACGTAGAAGAACCGAAATGAACACGAGGGTGAATGATAATGTGCAGACAGACATTTATAGCCGGACGTCGAAAGGTTCAATTCATGATAGCTGTTAGCTTAGGGGGATAACAATGGATAGAATCGTGTTTATAATTATGTTTAGCGGAATAAAAAGATACAATTCGTAAATTATGAAAACAAGTTCAAGTTGTCGACAAACATGCAAAGAAGAATAATACTCATTTAATTAGTTTCCGCGTTAAATCTCTCTCAGGCGTGTGGGTGTGTGTTAGAATGAGCAGCATGACTAAGCATTCAACGATTCCTATTGCACGACACACACACCAGGTGGCGTTATTACCTCGTTTGGATCCAAGAAGGGCACCTTTTACCAACGCTTTGCTGCCTCAGATTACTGAAACCAAAATCACTAATAATTAATATTTTGTCTGTTTCTCTGAAGTCTCTCCTTCCCACCCCTTCTCTCTCTCTCTCTCTCTCTCTCTCTCTCTCTTTCTCCCTCTCTCCCTCTCTCCCTATCCCTCTCCCTCGCCCTCGCCCTCTTCCTCTCCCTCGCCCTCGCCCTCTTCCTCTCCCTCTTCCTCTCTCTCTACCTCTCCCTCCCTCTCTCTCCCCCCCTCTGTCTCTCCCCCTGTGTCCCTCTCCCTCTCTCCACTCTCTCCCCCTTTCTCTCCCTCCCCTCCTATCTGTCTCCGTCTCTCTCCCCTCTCTCTATTTTCATCTCTCTCTTTATTTCTCTCGACTTCTTTCTACCTCGCAAAGCCGCTCTATTTCTCTCGATTTCTTTCTAATTCTCTCTATTTCTCTCTACCTCGCAAAGCCGCTTGACCGTACAAGACCACCCGGGTAACTCTGAATTAGACGGGGGTGTTAGGTGAATTGTTAGTCACTGCGAGCCGGGACTGCCTGTGTGTAAGGTCAGTGTTATTTCAGGAATGTCAGATTGGGTGCTTGTTATGCCAACACGTGCCGACGAGTAGCGAGGCACATGACTGGCGAGCTTCTGTGAGAGTAGCTCATTGGAAATGTAAATTGGGGCTGAGAGGAGGGAGCGGTCGGTGGGAAGGGTGATGTCCTAAGTCATAGGGGCCGGTGTCGGGGTGGGGGAGGGGAGGCGAGGTAGGAGAGAAAGCACGTGCACACGGGCGAAGCAGAGATGTGTCTTACTGAGTGGG
Organism: Branchipolynoe longqiensis; assembly: GCA_030323885.1. Lineage (NCBI taxonomy): Eukaryota > Metazoa > Annelida > Polychaeta > Phyllodocida > Polynoidae > Branchipolynoe > Branchipolynoe longqiensis. Next base: position 61,914,356 of record CM059196.1, read on the forward strand.
AGACAGCGATAGATAGAGACAGGCAGAGCGACGAAGAGAGAGAGAGAGAGAGAGAGAGAGAGACAAAGAGAAACGGACAGAACAGAGAGAGAAACCGACCAAAACAGACAGACAAATAGAAACAGAAACAGAGATAGACAGAAACAGACAGAATGGAACAGATAGAGACAGAGAGAGACAGACCCATAGAGAGAGACAGATGCAGACAATATGAGGGAGAAGGGTGGGGTCGGGGAAGAGAGGAGGAAGGAGATAGTTGGGGTTTTACGTCCTGGCAACATCTAAGGTCATATCAGGACGGATACCGACTTGTGACAGTGCACAATCATGAAGACTTTATAGTGCTGCCTCACTGGAAAATCAGGCTGCCGGCACCATGACACAATATCCCACTCAGTCACATTACCCTGCCATGAGCTAACCAGTCATTGGTTTGACTCGACCGGGAACCGAACTCCCGACCTTCCGTACGCGAGACCCACGCTCTTCCGATTAAGCCATCACGCCCGGTTAAAATGATAGTAGATGCTCTTGGTAAATTGGAATTGAGCATGGTGAGAACGGAATGCCTTTGGCACGCATGGAATGTTCCTAGTGAGAGTGGAATGTTCACCACGGTGAAAGGATGTGTATAGATTGACAATGGAATGCTGGTGATGAAAGTGGAATGTTGATGATGGGAGTGGAATTTTAATGTGAAATATTCATGGTGAGAGTGGATTATTGATGGGGAGAGTATAATGTTGATGTGGAATATTCATAATGGAAATGGAATTGGAATGTTGATGATGGCAGTGGAATGATTTGTTTCTTTTGTGCTTTGGAGTTTTATATCCTAGCAACATCTAAAGTCATATCAGGACGGGTACCGCTTATGATATTGCGCACTCGTGACGACTTTATAGTGCTCCCCCACTGGGAGACCAGGCCGCTGGCACCATGACCTGATAGCCCACTGTCATATTATCCTGATACTGAGCTAACCAGTCCTTGCCCTATCCTAGTAATGCAGAGCGCCATACTAGGAAGCGACAAGTATCAATTTTGTAAGTCAGTGGTTTGACTCGGCTGGGATTCGAACTTCCGACCTTCCACACAGAAAGCATGCGCTCTATCGATTCGGTCACCGCGTCTGGTTGGAATGGAATGGAAATTCATGATGAGAGTGGGATAATCATGGTTAGAGAGGAATGTTTAAAGTGACAATGGAATGTTAGGACCATATATGCGTATTTGACCTGACATGACCCGGAGACGTGCGACATAGGGTCACATCAGGTCAGGTATGAGCGTTTCTAACGTGATTTGAGCTTAAGATGCAAAACCCCAATCAACCAAACCTAACATCACTTTGCCGGAGTGATATTAGGTTTGATTCATTGAAGTTTCTCGTCCTAATGTCATATTAGGTCAGGTGCTGTTATGGCGACTTTATAGTGCTGCCGAACTGCCGGCACCGTGACCCCGATATCCCACTCAGTCACGTGGTGCTGAGTGACTCATGGCGATACTGGTGGTCAGCGCTGAGCTGCTCGGAGGACTGGTGATAGGCGACACGATGGGTGATTTCGATGAGGGGTGAGGTATTCATTGCGTGAAAAGGAGCCGACCACGATAAATGAAAGGGGCATTGTGGGAAACTGGCTAATAATTGATGAACAACTGGTCCTGATCAGAAAGCAGTTGCAACTAACGGAAGGAGGACACGCCCTCTAGTAGGAGACATATAATTTAATGTAATGTCTCCCAGTGGAACCTGGATTGGCTCAGTACAAATGTTATGCTTATGTGCAGTAGAAACATATTTAATATATGTATTTATATTGATGTACTGTATATATCTAATATAATGCGATGCAAATGTGTAATGTCTCCTAGTGGAACGTGGGTGTTTCAGTAAAAATTATGTACACATAGAAATATATCTAATATGTGTATATATTGAAATACCTATATATCCAATATAATTTGATGCCATGTCTCTTATATTAGTGCAACCTTGATTGTTTCAGTACACATTTTATTTGTGCCTCTATATACACGTGTAACTATGTAATGTATGCATTTATATTTACATACCCATATATATATACATATATATGATATAAATTGATGCAACGTCTCTTGGTGGACCCTGTATTGTTTCAGTACAAATGTTGTGTCTATATATACACATACATGAATATATGCAATATATGCATACATACATACGTACATAATACATACATACATACATACATACATACATACATACATACATACGTACATACATACATACGTACGTACATACATACATACATACATACATACGTATGTACGTACATACATACATACATACATACACACATACATACATACATACATACACACATACATACATACATACATACATACATACATACACACACCCTCACACACATACATACATACATACATACATACACACATACATACATACATACACACACCCTAACACACGCACACATATACATACATACATACATACATACATACATACATACATACTTACATACATACATACATACATACATACATACATACATGCGTGCGTGCGTGCTTGCTTGCGTGCATGCGTGCGTGCGTGCGCGCACACGTGCGTGCGTGCGTATAACACATGGTGACCCGAATAACACATGGTTATAACTTTAAATCAAGGTTCTATTACGCATAGAAGCTGAGATATTAAAAGATTTCTGGTCGGGATGGCCAAATGAGTTAGAGCGTCCGTCTCCCTTGTTGGTAGATCGTTGGATCGTGGGTTCGAACCCTGGTCGAGTCAAACCGCTAGGCATTATTAAGATAAGGCAAGGACTGGTTGGCTCAGTGTCAGGATAATGTGACTTGAGTGGGATATCAGGTCATGGTGCTGGTTGCCTGGTATCCCAGTGGGACAGCACTATAAAGTTGCCATGAGTGCGCACTGTCACAAATCGGTACCTGTCCTGATATGACCTTAGATGTTGCTAGGACATAAAACAACAATAAACATAAAGATATCTAGTAATGGTGGATGGTGGCCATCTTGAATTCCCAGATGGCTGATAAGTATGGTGTAAATCACCCCATATTTTCTATCTCTGAATATTTCCCACTTATTTTCTCTTGAAAAAATCAATATTTAGAATCAATCATGTCTTAATACTGAAATTATTGATTTTTTTGAAAATACAAAAAATATGCAATTTCAAGGAGGGTACCCCTCTTTAAAGTCAAATTGTGAAGTAATCCGACACCCGATTTTTGTTAGACGGCCATTTTTGAATTCAGCATAAAATTCTATCTTAGAAACAGTCATCAAACCATATGCACTCTCCGGGTAAAATAAATGTCTACCAGCTCTGGGACCTATTGTATTACACGGCCAACACGCCGGTAACCAACCGGGGAAGACTCACGTGACACCCCAGCGTCTCATTAGGACCGTCGCACCAAAAAGTCACCGATCTGAACAAACATTGCCTTCACGCACAGGTGCATCTGACGGGCGGGAATGGGAGTAAATGAACGAATAAATAAATTATGTGACTAAAATAACATTAGCTGTCAACATTCTCATTGTAAAAAGAAGGATGTGAGAAAAATGAGCAAAATAATAAAGCAATCACGTCGACAATTGATGAAAAGTACACTTTTGTGAATGCATGTACATTGTAACCACGGACACTTTTTATTCAAGGATTTGGGTTCTAAGGGAATTTTAAAATAATAAATGTCAAATTAAGCGACACATTTGAAATATTTAGTAACACACTTTAAACAGTTTACGACGAATTTGACTACTGTGCATCGAATTCGAAATATTAAAATATAACTTGATGGTGGAAATAGATTTATTTCTGAAAAGGTTGATTGACTTGTGTCTAATTTTGCAGTTTAAGATTTATTTCCGAAAAGGTTGATTGACTCGTGTTCGTCTAATTTAGCAGTCAGCTAAGATTTCTTCTCAAAGTGCGCTGTATTACTCTTCATTCATTAGTCTTCGAGAACATAATTATCCGACACTCGCTGGTTGCCCATGCGCGGGTTTAGGTTTCAGACCGTGCAAGACGTCGCGTGTCTCGCCGTGTCTCGGCGTTCCTCTTGGGAGGCGAGAATCCGGATGGCGGGGGGAGGGTGTGGGGATCTCCCGCCAAAAAGAAGATGAGAGGCGCCCGGTCGTCTGCGCGGGGGGTCACGTGTTCTGCTGGCGGGTGCCGATGGTGCGCCTCGGGCGGCGTGGCTGAGTAACGCTACACTGTCGTGCATGCTTCCACACCGACACCAGCGAACGACTGAAGAAAGGGGCGATTATTAGAGACGGTCACACCTCCAACTGTGCCGGCCCGTTGTACCAACAACAAGCCGCAATGCTAACCAAAATGGCCTCTCTGGTCATATGGGCTTTTGTTTCTACTTCCGTTTTTGGCAGGATGTGCAGAGCTATAGGTGTGTCTGTGTGGCAAGCCTCTCACTATTGTATATATTCGTAGTAGGCCCTCCTCTTCTCAACGGACAACTCTACTGCATCCAGACCTTACATATTGCTGGGATGTAAAACCCCAACAAACTAGCAACTGTATCCAGACCATTTTTGTGCTGGCATTGCAGAGGACTGTCAGCAGAGGGACAATAACATGAAGTAAAGTAATCTGTGTACATTGAGAAATTGTCAGCACACGATATAAATGTTTCCTGATGATGGTGCTTTCTGAAGACAGGCAATACTGTATTTATTTTTTTGTAGTTGTTGCGTCGATACGTGTATATATATATATATAATATATATATATATATAATATATAATATATATATATATATAATACATATCCTCCGGTCCGACTGACACTGGTCTACATCCAGTGGCGGCGAGGGGAATGTAGAGCCACCGGTACAGTGTTGGTCTTACGGAGTATAGCAAATAATAATTATTAACCCTTACGTATCTTTATACTCGCATAATTCGTTATATATCACATATATATATAAGCGAAGGAATCTTTTTCGAATTATCTGGGGATCGAACTCCCCATAAGGGAAGGCAGCGCTCTACACATATATCCGTCCCATCTTCTAAATTTCAAGTTTGAAGCAGTCCCCCAAGGAAACCACATGTACAAAATGTCACCTAACACATAAAGTTGCAGAGTCCATTAAAAACATCAGATTTTCAAAAATAATACACTTATTATAATGATCAACCTAATATTAAAATTTAATCAATATGGCAGTTCTGGTGTTGTGATCTGGTCTGCTGCATATTTTAATAATCTGTGATTTGCTCCATATTTTAATAATCTCGGAAAAAGACAGAAATTCTATGCAACTTTAAAAGGTTTTCTTGTAGACTGCGGAATAGTTAGCGGCTCGTGCGTATGTGTGGCTTTTTCCTTGATTACATGTCTGAATATGTCGTGTTATGATTAGATCTCGGAGAATGTTTTGTGGGATATGTGGTGTTTACCCTTATGTAGGCTTAGTTGCGTGTGGCGTGTTTGCGGTGTGGTATAGGCGTGTTCGGTGTTTCGTTACTATTGTCGTGTAAGGTTTTGCTAGCAAATGGGGTACCCCTTGCCTACCTTTCTCTCCCCCCCCCCCCCCCCTTGTACACACACATACAGTTAGTCTGTGTGTGTGCCTGTATATACACACAGACACATACACACGGAAGCAATGTGTATTTGTTATATGCTTTATAAGAATTGTTATATGCTTTATACGAGTCTACTGCTCCGACCTACTCAACCTCAGCTCTGACGGTGGCGCCACCACTCGCCTCATTCACTTACCGCCGAAAATGTATATATATATACACACACACATCCTATTAGATGTGTTTGAATATTTGCATACATGCAGACAGACGTACTTACACACAGATGTATACATACATACATACATACATACATACATACATACATACATACATACATACATACATACATACATACTTACATACATACATACTTACATACATACACACATACATACACACATACATACACACATACATACACACATACATACACACATACACATACACACACACATACACCCATACACACACCCACCCACACCCACACACACACACCCACACCCACCCACACACAGACACACACAGACACACACAGACACACACAGACCGAACAGAGCAACAGTTAAAACAGCCTCAAAAGAAACGTGCCAGTTGAAAAGGCACGATGTGAATACAATTCACCACACACGTACGTTCGAAGGTATTGCTCATGGCAACCTTCGTAATTCTCTCCTCGCGTCTTCCAAGGATGACCTCACCCACCGCCCTTCGACCTCCACAAACACGCACACGCGCGCACGCACGCATACACATACACACACGCCACCATTTACTGCCGTGACCTTTTCGCACCTTTCGTGCCAGCATTAATTGCTCTGTTACCAATTACACACCGTTTCTACTCAGTTGTCTGTCAGTGTCACGCAGCATCCCGCAACCTCTCCATAGATGAGAATCTTCCGGATTTATCCGGAATTCCGGGTTTTTGATCTGGCCGATTCCCCCCCGCCCCCCCGGATATATAGTCAAAATTTGCAACCATTCCGGCTTCTCCCGACACTTTAAAGGTCCTAAAAAATTAATAAAATATTTATCTGATTTTTTGTGTCAGGCAATTCTGATCTATGCCTTTCAAAGCACCTGTTTAGGCCTCCCTCTCCTTCACCCTCTCCTTCGCCCCTTCCCTTCTCCCGTCTCCCCCTTCCCCTCCCGTCTCCCTGTCTCCCTCTCCCCCTCCCCCTCTCCCCTTCAATTGTTCCTGTCCACCTCATCTTACTGCCCTTCCCCTTTCTATATCCTCTCTTTCTCTTCCTCTTCCTCCACACGTCCTCTCCACCCCCTCTTCTTCCTCCTCCCACCCCCCCCCACCTCCTTCCTTCCCATCCTCTTTTCCCTCCCTCTTCTCTACCTCTCCCCTCCCCTTCCCTCTCTTCCTCCATTCTCTCCTCTTCCCTCCTCTTCCCTCCTCACTCCTCCCTGCTCACGGATCCCTCCCGGTTCTCCCCCTCCACCTCCTCCTCTTCTTCCCGCCCCCTTCCTTTCCCTCCTCCCCCTCCCCCTCCCCGGTATGCATCCTCTTCCTCCTCTTCCACCCCCTTCTTCCTCGCTCTCACCCGCTTCCTTCCTTCCTTCCTTCCTACTTCATTCCTTCCTTCCTGTATGTATGTATGTATGTATGTATGTATGTATGTATGTATTTATGTATGTATGTATATATGTATGTATGTATGTATGTCCCTCCTGGCCCCATTCTCCCTACCCGACCCCACCATACCCCTTCTACCCTTCTACCATGTCCTCCGGCCTGCCACCCTCCGCTTCCCCACATCTCCAGGCCTGCCACGTCTCCAGACATCTGACACGGCGAGCCGTCCTACACGGGGAGCTGATTCTGATCACAGGACGCCGGTTTCCTGTAGCTACGAACGTCTGAGAAGTGATTAGTACCTTCCTCCAGTACCCACCGCCCTACTCACCCCTCTCCACACACCAAGCACCATCACCCACCGCCACACAGTCCCTTCTCACCCCTCCCCACACACCCAGCACCGCACAGTCCCTACTCACCCCTCCCTACGTAGCCCAGAACCAGCACCCACCGCCACACAGCCCCTACTCACCCCTCCCCACACACCCAGCACCAGCACCCAGTCCACACAGCCCCTACTCACCCTCCCCACACACCAAGCACCATCACCCAGCTCCAGACATCCCCTACTCACCCCTCCCCGCACACCAAGCACCAGCACCCACCTCTAGACATCCCCTACTCACCCCTCCCCACACACCCAGCACCAGCACCCACGGCCATAGTGTCCCTTCTCACCCCTCCCCACACACCCAGCACCAGCATCCACGGCCACACAGTCCCTTCTCACCCCTCCCCACACACCAACCACCAGCACCCACATCCACCATCCCCTACACCAACCCCCTCCCCATGTACCCCAGAACCAGCACCCACCGCCACAACAGCCCCTACTCACACCCTCCCCACACACCCAGCACCAGCACCCAGTCCACACAGCCCCTACTCACCCTCCCCACACACCCAAGCCAACCATCACCCAGCTCCAACATACCCCCTACTCACCCATCCCCGCACACCAAGCACCAGCACCCACCTCTAGACATCCCCTACTCACCCCCCACCCCACACACCCAGCAACCCAGCACCCCACGTCATATGTCCCTACTCACCCCCACCCCACACACCCAGCACCAGCACCACCGCCACACAGTCCCTTCTCAACCCCCCCCACACACCAAGCACCAGCACCCACACCACCATCCCCTACTCACACCCCCTCCCCATGTACCCCAGAACCACACCCAACCGCCACACAGCCCCTACACCACCCCTCCCCACCACCAGCACCAGCAACCCAGTCCACACAGAACCAACTCACCCTCCCCACACACCAAGCAACCATCACCCAGCTCCAACATCCCTACTTCACCCCTCCCCGCACACACAAGCACCACACCCACCTCATAAACATCCCCACTCACACCTCCACCACACCCCCACACACCCAGCACCACACCCCCCCACCGCACCATCACCCACACCCCTTCTCACCCCCCCACACACCACCACACCCAGCACACCCACATCCACAATCCCCTACTCACCCCTCCCCAACACCCACACCCACACACACCACCCCCCCCACCCACACCACAACCCACCACACAACACACCCCCCCACACACCAACCACACCCACCCAACACCCACCACCCCCCCCCCACCCACAACACCACACCCACCCCCCCCCACCACCCCCCCACCACACCCACACCACACCCACCCCCCCCCACCACACCCACACCACACCACCACCACCATCCCCCCAACCAAGCACCAGCACCCCACATCCAACATCCCCTACTCAACCCCTCCCCACGTACCCCAGAACCAGCACCCACCGCCACACAACACCAACTCACCGTCCCCACACACCCAGCACCAGCGTCCACCGCAACACACCCCCCCTACTCACCCCTCCTCACACACCCCAACATCAGCACAATACCTCCAAACACTCTATATATCCCAACCCTCTTATTAAATCTCAGCTCACTGTTACCCTTTACCCACTCACCAGCTCACCCCACCCACTCACCAATCCTCACGCCTCTCCTCTCCCCTCCTTTCCTCTCTCTCCTGTCCTCTCCTCTCCTCTCCTCTCCTCTCCTCTCCTCTCCTCTCCACTCCTCTCCTCTCCACTCCTCTCCTTTCCTCTCCTCTCCTCTCACCTCAACCTCTCCTCTCCTCTCCTCTCCACTCCTCTCCTCTCCCTCCTCTCCTCTCCTCTCCTCTCCTCTCCTCTCCTCTCCTCCTCCTCCTCCTCCTTCCCCTCTCCTCCCCCCTCCCCTCCTCCCCTCCCCCTCCCCCCTCTCCTCCCTACCCTCCCCTCCCCTCCCCTCTCCTCCCCCTCCCCTCGCCCTCCCCTCCCCTCACCTCACCCCATCCCCCCTCCCCTCCACTCCACTCCACTCCACTCCACTTCCCACTCCACTCCACTCCACTCCACTCCACTCCACTCCACTCCACTCCATTCACTCCCATCTCCAATCCCAACCCAACCCATCCCCTTCCCTTCCACCCCCCTCCTCTCAGAGTACCCCCAACCCACCTGCCATGCTAACAGTAACATCCCCAAACCTTATCTGTCTCTGTCTTCTCTAGTCCGAGCCTCCACCCAATGAGGCTTTTATGTGTAGCAGGTTACCATCGCCGGTATTTAATGCCACCCCCCCCCCCCCCCCCCACACACACAAATCTCTACCCTGCAGAATCTGCGGTCTGCCGTTACCCATCCACCTCTTGTCTAACCACGCTCTGCGTGAAATCCCTCCCCCCCTCCCCCCCTCTCAACCTCTTAAAGACGTCGGGCCCCCACTGCGCAGTACAGCGCATCGCAAAAGGCGCTGCGTGCACATGTACACCATGATATCCAGAAAAGCAGGCAGTGTGGTGAAAATCAATGCCATGTGCATGGGTTAGACATGGCAAGTGTGAAGGCGTGTATAAAAATGTTCTCCTTGACTTTTGTGCAACTACGGTCAAATGCCTGTTCGGATCTACTTGTGTCAAGGACAACACTCTCATGTCAGTACTGGTAGACGTATATTTGGCGGGGATCTCTTAAAGATCTGATCACCTTGAGTTAATTTATCCTATTGAAATATGAAGCAAAACTACTAAGATCAGCCGTGTGGTACTTAGTCCAGGCCACTGGGTTGGAGATCAAAGTCTATTGTATGACGTCATACAGAAAAGGGATGGGTGGAATTGCATATATTATAAGGCAATCCTCAAGGGCAATAGTCCAAGGGCTATATTCAAGGGCAATAGTCAAGGGTTAATAGTCAAAGGCGGTAGTTAAATGACAATAGTCAGAGGGCAATAGTCAAAGGTCAATAGTTAAAGGGCAGTTGTCATGAGCAGTTGTGAAGGGCAATGGTCAAGGGCAATAGTCAAAGGACAATAATCAAGGGCAATAGTCAAACGGCAATAGTCAAACGGCAATAGTCAAACTCAATGGGGCTTCACTACTATTCAAAGTGGGCCCCGTGATGCCTTCTGCTGAGATGTATTTCTGTTCCACTGAAGTATTTGTTTATATCGCCTCTGTAATTAGTAATCTATGAGTCTGAACACGTTTCAGTTCTACTTCCTCACACTCTGTGAGTACTTCTTATCCTACATCACTCTAGCAGCTTAAGAGGGTCATGACCTCAATTGTCTCGACAGCAGCGAGCCTCAGCCATGATTGGGCCCTAAATAACTCCCAGACAATAGGTGGTTTCAATCTATGCAAACTATGATTATTTATTCGATCATGGGAATCGTGAATAAGTAAAGTTATATTGATCATGTCACTGCCCCTTTAAGTTATTCCTAAGTAGGTCATGTCTAACTTCCGTCTTACAGTTGCATATGGTTTCGAGTTACTTACTGCCATATTGACAAATATATATATGGTTGATCAATATGCACTTTACAGTTATGTTTTATTGTAAATACCTAATTTAAAATATATTGGAAGTGAAACCATTAAAAATAATGGTGTGCACGTTGAAATGCGGGATGTAATAATTGTGCTTGACTAGCAGCAGTGACAAGGCACTTAATATTCCTTTTACTTGGCCATACATGTGTAATAAAGTAGTAAACAGATCACCGTAAGTGCACATGTATCTAAGTTTGGATATGTAGGATCAAATCTGCGAGTTTGGAACATTTTGTATTGTCATCGTATTATGGAACTTTTGTCGCGAACACCCGGAGTTGTAAGCTAAACAGACTCACACGCCCCCCCCCCCTCATCTCCAGCACCGCCCATCTCCAGCACCGTCCCCCCATCTCCAGCACCGCCCATCTCCAGCACCGTCCCCCCCATCTCCAGCACCGCCCATCTCCAGCACCGTCGCCCTCCCATCTCCAGCACCGCCCATCTCCAGCACCGTCCCCCCCATCTCCAGCACTGCCCATCTCCAGCACCGTCGCCCCCCCCATCTCCACCGTCGCCCCCCCCCGCATCTCCAGCACCCCCCCATCTCCAGGACCACCCTCCCATCTCCAGCACCGCCCCCCCATCTCCAGCACCGACCCCCAATCCCAGCACCGTCCCCCCCAACTCCCCACACCGAACCCCCACCATCTCCAGCAACCGTCCCCCATCTCCAGCACACGCCCCCCCCCCATATCCAGCCCCCCCCCCCATCTCCAGCACCCGCCCCCCCATATACAGCCCCCCCACCCCATCTCAGCACAGCCCCCCCCCATACCAGCACGGCCCCCCCATCTCCAGCACCCCCCCCTCTATCTCCAGCACCGCCCCACCCACAAACGAACCCGTCTACTAGTATCATGTCCAACATCCCGCACACTCGCTGACAGTTACACCTCCCACTAGTGCGTTGTGGGTGTCAACAAATGTTTGTCACGTGATCTTAATCACCAGGCGGCAGCTTTTGATCATCTACACCAGGTGGTGCCACCAGAGGGCGCCTGAGACGCCATTGCGCCGCCTTTAGTTTACCTCCCCTCCCCTCCACCATCACCACCACCACCACCACCACCACCATCACCACCATCACCACCACATAACCACCAACACCACACCAACCAACACCACCACCACCACACACACACCAAACACCACCACCAACCCCATCCATCAAATCAAACCAACATCACCACCACCACCACATCATCATCACCACCATTACCGCCACCAACACAACCACCACCACCACCACAACCATCAAAATAGTAAAATAAATGGAATGAAATATTTGTAATGCCACATCTGTTTCTTGATTGCGATTTTTTCCCCTTCATTATATCCCTTATACACAGGCAAACGGGTCTATATGAAAATTATGGATTAAGGATGAATTCATATATAATGAAGAAAATTGGAATATATAGTGACATACATACATAATTGTAATGTGATGCTCCGTAGCTTAAGAAAAGCTAATAGTTTCACCCTTGTCATGACAGGCGTATAGTTGTTTGACCCATTCGGACCAATTGGAAAATCGAGATCTAATGTTATCATTGGTAGGATTAGTTAAATAAGTAATGTTACTACTTTCTGACTTGGCAAGCTGAGAGTACATTCTGCTTTTACCTTGCTTTGGGTTTAGTCCATTTACCTATAATTGTTTTTGGTTTTTGTGTGCATTTTTATCATAACTTATCAATTTCATTAGTTGGTAGTAAGGCCTTAACGTCTAATCATGCGATTACGCATATAGATTCTGACAGGTTCATGTAGTTATTTGTTTGTGTTGTACTAAGGAAATATACATCAGTCAGAATTTGGCTTGTGAACACTTGAGTTATGCCGTGCACCTACTACGCACTAGAGGATCATACTGGTCATGGCTTTGTAGCTAACCTGTTATACTCCCACGAGTTGTTTTTACAATATCAATGAGAATCTTTCAAACATTTTTCTCAAACATTTGTCTAGTTACATTATTTAGCTAGGTTTTCCTATAAATAGGAACACCTAACTAAATAATATTATGCTGCTCCTTTCATGTATATAACCGATACTTAAATTATACATTTTTGGATAAAAGGTGGGTTGACTCCTTAGTAAGTTAGCCCCACTGTTCTCTCAAGCCCTCACCCCCTTTCCAAGTAATAGTAATCCGGCAGAGGGAGTCTGCTGAGTCATCAGTCATTCAACAAATGGAACATTGATACACTTCTGACTCAAGTACAACTACAACCAACAGTACAGACCAGACGGGATGGCCGAATTATTTGAGCATCCGTCTCCCGTTTTGGTAGATTGTGGGATTCGAATACACTGGTTCGAATCCTGGTCAAGTCAAACCAATGACTTAAACAATTGATACTTGTCGTAATAGGGTAGGGAAAGGACTGGTTGTCTCAGTGTATGGACAACGTGACTGAGTGTGATATCAGGTCATTGTGCTGATGGCCTGGTCTCCCAGTGGGGCATCACTATAAAGTCACCATGAGTGTGCACTGTCACAAGTCGATACCTGTCAT